>ML788202.1:190083-217139 GCA_009831015.1 Picea engelmannii | reverse complement strand
AAAAGGTAACAACACTCTTCTTATTTTCTTGTACATATCTTGCTTGCATCGTCTTTGTACATATCTTGTATATCTATCTCTTGGAAGATAATGTGTTCCAAGAAGAACTATACCTATGGAAGAACAATAAGATAAGAATGAATGTCATTAGATAATACACATGAAGGGATGAAATATATCATGTGAAAGCTATTACAAGATAAGCCGAAATCAGAATCGATCTTGAAGAGACTTAGAAGTTAGACATCAAGAGGAATTGGAGAAAGACTTATGATGACAACTAAGACGGAAGCGTGGACTCTATTAGACAAAAGAGCCAATTATATATTATAGAAGACAATAAGGTTGCAGATGGAAGTGTGGACTCTATTATATATTGTAGAAGACAATAAGGACAGAGACGGAAGCATGGACTCAGTTAGACAAAGGGAGCATATTATATACACTCTTACATGAAGCAAGGATTACTCTAGACAGAAAACAGTGCAGAGCTTTTACTCCTCTTGTATTACTCTATGGTGAGAGTGACTTATCCAGCATTATATCTAACTACTTAGATGAAGTATGGTTTCGAGAGATGATGCAGCTGATGGTGATGGTGATGCTCATGATCTAGTCATGAAATAGTCTAGATGACTATATTGATGCTACCGGGTAAATGGTGTGTTTTGTGCTCAAGTCCATTACCTGTAAATACCTCTCTAGCTAGGAGGGAGTGTTAATATTATGGTAGCTGCGGGAGGTATTTACCCCCACGTGTGAACCTGGCGAGAATAGAAGACTCCGGGAAGTAAGAGAAACCCTAATGAGTTGGCTAATAATCCTAGAAGCCTTGTCGATTCAAGAAGATAATTTATATTAGGCTATTAGCCTCCAAGAGAAGAAGTCGGCCATAATTAATAATAATATACTGAATAGACACATACCCAGAAGGAGAAGTCGGCCCCAGCAAACTAGTAGGATTACTATAAATACATGGCGCCAATTCTCATTTGGCAGCATCTCAGAATTGCAGTTTCCCAGTTGGTGCGCACTGCAGTTGCAGTCTGGTGCACAGGTTTGGAGGAGGGTTGCAGGTGCAGGTGCAGCAGCAGCTAGTTTCAATATTGGCTTGGATATCTCTTGGCTAGCGTTTAGAACATCTGATCAGTATTTTGTGATGCGCTATCCTTGAGGATTGATGCGCTACTCCTTGTTTGGCTATCTAGCCTATGGTTTGCTTCCGGAGGAATTCTCAGTCAAGGTTAAGGTGCTCGGAGGGAGGCTTCGACCTGTGGTTGGGTGATGAGGGTATCGTCAGTGGTAAAACGAGCACACCATCTTCTATATTCTAACACCCCATACCTCCATGATCTGTCGACACATAGTCCGCTCAAATCAACGACTGCCGTTGACTCCGCCTTTTCGACCTTCAGGAGTTTCAACTCTCAAACTCCACTCTCCTCTATATGGAAATCTCCCAGAGTGGAAGATCTGTTGCCACCTGTCCCCTTGAATCTACGGCCAGGATCTCCTCCGTGAGTCCGACCTTTGGGAATCTTGATTCTCAACCTTCACAAGCTCCCTTTGCTAAGCTCCTCCTTCGCATGTGCCCCTGGATGACGTCCTCATATGACCACATAAATCCCTGCTAAAGCTCACGCACCTCCAATCTCTGAAATACTGTGGGACCATCGATCTCTCAATCTTGACGGTATCCTGGATTGACGGTTCAGACCTGTCCTCCCCAACTCTATGGACCAGATCTCTTCGCGATTCTGGACTTTGGGATTTTGAAGTCTCAAACCTTTGCTACCGCTATATGGAAATCTTCCGGAATGAAAGATCTTTCGACACCTGTCCCTTTAATTGTGCGGCCAAGATCTCCTCCGCAAATCCGGCCTTCGAGAATTTCAAGTCTCAAATCCTCGCCACTGTTGATTGGATATCTTCCGGAGTGGAAGATTTGATGACACATATCTCCCCAATCAACGGTTGTGCTCCCACTTCGGGACTTTGGCCTCCTCAACCATATCAATGGTCCTCAGACTCCCTTCTTGATCAACGATCAAGATCTTCTCCGGGTATTTGGACTTTTCCTCCTTCGTTTTCTTCCGGAGTTTTAGATCTGGTGCCGCATGTCCTCCTTCACATCGACGACTCTCATCGCTTAGGATTTTCGGGCTTCGGAAATCTCAAATGTCAAACTCACCTTCCTCCAATGATTTCTATCTGGAGGCTATAATCCACTGACGTGTGTCCTCTTCAAATCAACGACTAAGGTTTACTTCGGGACTTTCCCCGGAGTGCATGGATCTGTTCCACGTCTCCCCTAAATCCAACAGCTATGAATCACTACAAAACTTTACCCGGAGTGCATGGATCTATGTCACGTCTCCTCTTGATCTGACGACTACAAATCACTTTGGGACTTTACCCGGAGTGCTCAGATCCTCGCCATGTCTCCTCTCCTAGTCCTACGACTCAGATTCACTTCGAGTGATCTGATGGCTCAGAGCTACTTTGACTCTCTAGACTTCGGTTATTTGAGTTCTCAAACTGAAACTACAATGTAACTTTCCCTAGAGCTCGCGATCTGGTGACAAGTGCCCCCTCACAGATCGACGACTCTCAGCTCTTCGGCTCTTTGGGCTTCGGCTATTTCAACACTTCAACCTCCACCTTCCCTTGGATCTTTCGACCTGTTGACATGTATTCCCTCTAGATCCAACGGTCTAGATTCGTTCCAACCCTTCGACTCTCTACACTTCTGGAATCTTAGGATTCCAACCTTGAGATATTCTCTCTCTTGTGCATGCGAGCGTTAAGGCTCCTGCACCTTCCTCTGGGTCCAACGATTGTTGATCCTCTGTGCCCAGATCCAATGGATGGGATCTGTTTTTCTCCCCTACGCTTCCTTTTGTTTGATGGATGTAGATCTAACGGTCCAGGCTCATTTCCACAACCTATCCGACGACTGTTGTCGCTCTTCTTGCTGAGTTTTAGACTTCTCCCAACTTGGAAGACTTAGTCCACGTCTAAATATCTCGGCCTTTGAACTTCCTCCTGCGGATCTGACTCTTGGTCTCACTTCTCCCTTGTATCATTATCCCTCCTTTGAGCTTTCAGACTTGGAATAAGTCCGTATCTTACGCACTTTCTACGTTATCCCTTCTGAGCTTGATCTCCTCGGAGATTTTTTATCTCCCACGCACACCTTACATTTCTGGGATTTCGTTAAACTCAGATATGAAGAATTTCTTTAGAAGAAATTATTCTTGCCCTCTTGGCATTCTCTTGGCTCAACGCACACCTTGCAGATCTTTTCCTCACAGAGTGTTCAATAACTCAGTTTCTTACTGAACTCATGATCAAAATCTGGACCAGGGGTCAAAATTTAGCTCAAAAATCAACGTTCTCGGAATTGCCTCAAAACGAATGGGTGCGTAGCCCTCGTTGTCACGAACCCAACGCAACTCGTTTAGGTTCAAACGGATGTCACATGAGAGAGATATCACGATCTGTTCGAATCACCAAATAGGTAAAAAAAATTGTGCTGACTGTACAGTCTGTACAGGCTGATGTGGCAGAGGCTATACATCCGTACACTGAGGTGGCAGATGGTGACGTGGCCTTCACTCATTGGCAGATGTGGTCAAATCACGATGCGACATGTGGCATTTAACGGGCAAACGGTGTGGTGCCACGTGGCACCGTTGTAATTGGTTGTTTTTTAAAAATGTTATGGAGTCCGTGGGGTTCGAACCCCGGATCTCCTCCCACCATGCAAAGCTTTGGCAAAGGCTGCCCAACCGACGCGCCACACGTTAGTTCTTATAATATATGTGGGATTAAATATATTTGAATTTGTTTAATGTTTAATATGGCGGGGGGTCGGGCTGGGGCTTAGCCCCAACCCGCGGTTGTATTACATATCATATGACCATTGTATATACGGAGGAGCAAATTTGTATTTCAAACGGAGCCCGTGGTTGTATTACATATCATATGACCATTGTATATACGGAGGTGCGAATTTGTATTTCAAACGGAGCCCACGGTTGTAATATATATTACATATGACCTTGCCACGGAGCGCGCGGGGTTTGGATTGGTTTGAAACGGTTACCACATGCCCGCCACTTGTCAATCATTCATTCACCCTTATAAACAAAGCCCTTTTTGCGCTAGCGTGAGGTCACATGGTGACCCTTGTGACCGTGGCCTTGGTGGTTAGGGGCTGGGCGTGCCCTAACCGTCCTACAGTTTGAACAGTTTTGTGGTTATGCGCTTGTGCTAGGTTTTAGCATGATTTTTTGAGCGTGTTCTTGGTTGAACGCTTAGAGGTGCGTTTTGGCGAACCAGAGACAACAAGCTTGAAGGAAGAGAATGGCAGGAGGCCTATCTTCTTCATATTTTAGCCAAATGAGGTGCCGAAAAAGCCCAGCTAGGGGTTTTTGGACGTTCTAAATCCATTGGCACTATTTTCAAAGCCATTTGAAGACTTATTTTGTAGGTTTTTAACCATTGAAGTTTCAGGAAGCTCCAGGGAGCTTGAAGCCCTTATTGTTTGAGGTCATGCTCAGATGAGCCTATGTTTGTTTTCTGTGATTGAATAATCATTTTTGACTAATTATTATTCTCTGAACACTTTGGGATAGCTTTCAGATCCATTTGAGGACTTTTACATGTGTTTTTGCCAAAGAGAAGCTCAGGGAAGCTTAAGTCCACATGTAGAAGAGGTCATGCCTGGATGAGCCATGATCCGTTTTCAGAGTTTTATTAGTCATTTTTGGTGTTTTTATGTATTCTGATCCCAATGGTACAGTTAGAATTTCCATTGGAGTTGAGAAGCAGC
Organism: Picea engelmannii; assembly: GCA_009831015.1. Lineage (NCBI taxonomy): Eukaryota > Viridiplantae > Streptophyta > Pinopsida > Pinales > Pinaceae > Picea > Picea engelmannii. Next base: position 212,302 of record ML788202.1, on the reverse strand, counting down.
TTGTAAAATAATCTTTGGAAAATTAATCCCAGAGAGCCAAGTCCATTAATGGAGGCTCAAGGAGATGTAGCCCAGAGAGGGGTGAACTCCTTTATCATGTTGTTCTTGTTGTGAATGTTTGCTGGTTATTATTTGCTGCAAGTTATTTTTTCTGTTGTATTTATGAAAACAACATATTTAATCTTTCAAAGACCTCACACATAACCATTTATAAGAAACATGAACTTAACACACAATTTATCTTGCATATTTTAACACATGGATCAAGGTCATGTAAAGTTTTTATGAAGTAGAGGGTGCTTGCATAGCATAACAAGTTAGCCCACTATTTTCGGATCAACTCAACACGAAGTTCTTTTGTGCACACTTGCACCGACTCAATGCCCACTTGGCAGAGCTCTACAGAGTCCTCAGTAACTCTTGTTCTCTCTGAACTCAATAAAAAGATCTTTCCATGCACTCCTTGCACTTTTGATGATGAGGGTTCAACAGTATCCCTCCTGAGCTTTCCCTTGAGGTTAGACCTCTGTCAACGCACTCTTTGCAGACTGTGTGCACTCCTTGCACTCAGAAACTCAAAGACGAGAACCAATTGAAACTCATGCAATACTTCACCAGTTACGCATTCAAAACATGAAAATGCATAAAAACATATAAAGCATACATAAACACACGATATGTAGGAAAACTGATTTTCTATTATCTCTGTGTCTCTATACAAATGATTTACAAAAACTGGACTATAACAAAGTCCCGGTTCTCTCAAGCTCTCTCTCTCAGAACTTCTAAGACCTCCTAAGGCCTCTCTACCCAGACCTCTTTATCATCCTCTCCCTTGAAATATGATACAAGATCTCCTTACAAAAGAGGGGTTCTGCAAGCTCGTCCTCTCTCACCTAACCTCATCTATTACATTGAAGTTTCATACATGTTTACCCAGACCTGACTATGATCTGGGCCTGCTACAAGCAACCCTTTAAAGACGGATGAAGAAGATAACGATCTGGATGAAATGGAGGAGGAAGCCTTCTTGAAGATGCTCCCGAGACTGTCGTTGAGGTTCACTTATCACGAGCTCAAGGAAGCCACCGATAACTTCAGCAAAAAGCCGGGGACGGGCGAGTTCGGGTTGGTGTATGAAGGCGTTTTGAAGGATAATACTCGAGTGGCTGTGAAGAATCTGGATGAACCGAGACAGGGCTACAAATAATTTAGAGCAGAAGTGGCTAACATCGGTAGCATAAGCCATATAAATCTGGTGAGACTCCATGGCTTCTGCGCCGATAACCACCAAAGGCTCCTAGTTTACGAGCTCTTGGAGAACGGTTCATTGGAGAAAAATCTATTCTCACGTCCGCACAATGATGGCAACGAGTATTTAACGTGGAAACAGTGCAACAATGTGGCGGTGGGGACTGCCAGGGGCCTGACCTATCTGCACGAGCAGTCCAGGGAATCCATTATGCACTTGGACATAAATCCTCAAAACATCCTGCTAGACAAAAATTTTAGTCCCAAGGTCTCCAATTTCGGCATGTCGAAGCTCCTGAATGACGATATGACGCAGGTCGTGACGACGGTGCGAGGGATGCCCGGGTACCTGGTGCCCGAGTGGCTTCGACACTCCATCGCCACCAAGAAATGTGACATCTACAACTTCGGGATGGTGTTGCTGGAGTTGGTGTCTGGGCGAAAGAACTTCGAGCCCTATGCGGTCGATCCTCAACTCTATTATTTCCCTGCCTGGGCCATGCTAAGGGATCTGGAGGGAAAGTACATGGATTTGGTTGATAAGAGGCTTGGGGATAACAATGCGGACACAGAAGTTGTAACGAGGATGACCAAGGTTTCCTTCTGGTGTATTTAGGATAACCCCAACTAGAGGCCATGGATGAGCGTTGCCCTGAAGATGTTGGAGGGAGAGTGGGAAGTTCTAGATGCACCAATGTGGTTGTTGCAGAGAGGGCCCGAGTTCTTGGAAGGATATGGGTATGATCCCATGCAGGATCAGGGTGGATATCATGAAGAACCGAACGAGGCGTCCATCGTAACTGGGAACAACATGGGTACTGGCAGATCAGATGAATCCACTTCTTCCACACAACTCTCTGGACCCAGATAACAAATGAGTGGGATAACTCAGGAGTAATCTTTCCTGTCTAGTTACTTTTCGGTCAATTTAGAAGTTTGATCGATTTTCTGGGCATCCAGATTGGTTTAAAATTAGGCAAAATCCTCGAGATAAAATTTTGAAATGCATGGAACTTTAATTCATGCCAAACTCAAGCTACCCCTGGAAATCTGGCCAGATTCAAACTCATTTTTTTTAGCTGAAAAGAAGATTGCTCCCTTGTTAGCTTACTCCGATAACAATTAAACCAGTTGGCCTTATCAGCACAACTATGCCAACAGAGTTGCATAGATAATTGTGTCCTTGTATTGTATTCTCATCTCGCTCCACCCTACTGTATCAATGGGCTTGGGGGCCCTGCTTTTCAATTTTATTAGTCTTTGAAAGCTTCGTCCTCTGTTTCTTTGAAGGTTTGCAAATACAGTCGAATTTCAATCGGAATCCCTCGTCAACACAAAAGTACAGAGACTTAGCTACAGTACGGAGTGTAACTTCATTTTCAAAAAATGTGAATCGGTCCTTGGTCGTCGTGGTTGTGAAATGAAGTCCAAAACCGAGAGTAATTCAAGAGTTAAAGCAATGGAATGTGCACAACGATGATCCAAACACTTTCCTCTCTTGGGTTGTTTTGTCAAGGATTCATATGTACAGACAGATTTTGAATCCGCTCTTTCACATTGGGTGTTGTGAGCATAGTCACGTTTATGTATATGGAAGTTTTAACAATGTGTACCTTGTACCATTTTTATTTTTATAATTACATTTTTTATTTTATTTTTCCAGATCCAAATTTATAAAATTGTGAGTAAGAATTGTTTAACAAATTTAGAAAATTGTGAGTGAAGAATTGTTTAATAAATTTATTTAGTTATTTGAAATTTAGTTTGTAGTTTGAAAGTTTTGGCTCTTTTCTGTGATATTTTTTGGTGATGAAAAATTGTTAGATTTACAGATTTGAGTCTATAATCCAAATGCCTTAGGGTTTTTTCAACATGTTGAATCCATTTCTGTATTCAAAAATGGATTTTAAATAACATAAAATAGTGATTTCGTGCAGATTTATGTTACCATTCCGACAAAAAAAACTAAAACTTAGAATTAGACAATGCCTTATATTTTTATCAAGATTATTACAATTAACTATATTTATAATTTATCAAAGATTATGAAACATAAACATAAACATAAACAGGCATGGGATGCTCTTGAAATACCCTATCAGGGTACTGATAAAGTAAAAAATGCAAAGTTGCAAACATTCAGTTGAAGAACTCATGGGATCTTTGTTAACCTATGAAAGTAGGTTAAGTCGAAATGTTGAATCTTTAGAGAATGCATTTCAGTCTTAGGCCTCCATAATAAGAGGAAGAGGTCGAAAGAATAAAAGCAAAGGTAGATGAGGCAGAGGTCGCTCTTGAACAAGAGAGAGATCAACTTTAGAATGTTCAGAACGGAGTGAACAACCGGAACAACCACAAAAACACTCTTAGAACCAAAGGGGGAGAGGTAGAAATTTTAATCAGCCAAGATGGACTGACAAATAAAGGATCCAATGCTATTATTGCAATAAGTTTGGCCACTACGAAAGTGGATGTAGAAAGAAGCAAGCAGATTTGAATAGGGGCAGGGAAAATGTTACCAACACTGAAGAAGGAACATCTGAATCAATGTTCTTTTCATGTCAAGTTACAGAAGAAGCAAGCAATAGTCACGATCTCTTCTTGCTGGACAATGGCTGCAACAATCATACGAAAAAAAACAAAGATCTATTTTCTAGTTTAGATAACTCTGTCACATCTCAAATTAATTGGGAGATGATTATCAAAAGAAAGTTGCAGACAAGGGTATCATTTCTACATTAACCAAACAAGATGAAAATAAGTATATTCATGATGTTTATTATGTATATGGTCTTAGACATAATCTATTGAGTGTAGACCAAATGCATGAACATAGTTATAAGATCATTTTTGAAGGTTCCAAGAGTACAATCTTGGACAAACCACCCAGTAAGAAAATTATAGCTACAATACAAATGACCAAAAACATAATGTTCCCTTTTATATTGAGAAATGTAAGTCTGTCACAGTCATATGCCCAAAATGTATCAAGCTTAGATGAGACTTGATTGTGGCATCTTAGATATGGTCACTTACCATTTAGCAGTCTTAGTCTTTTACAGAAGAAGTCTATGGTCAAAGGTTTGTCCATTATAAATGAATAGAAAAACTCACGTGAGAGTTGTATTTTGGCCAAACACCAAAGGGATAGTTTTCCCAATGGTTCCTATAGAGCAAAATGACACCTTGAACTGGTTGATATAGACTTTTGTGGTCCAATGCAAGCTTGGTCAATAGGAGGCAATTTTTTTTTTCTAACATTTATTGATGATTTCAGTAGGACAACATGGGTGTACTTTCTCAAGCACAAATCATAGACATTTGAAAAATTCAGAGAATTTAAATCCTTGACAAAGAAATAGAGTGGGAAGCACATCAAAGTACTCAGATTAGATCAAGGAGGTGAGTATGAATCCAAGGAATTTGCAACATATTGCAGGCAACATGGAATCAAGAGACAATTTACCACAAGATACACTCCACAACATAATGGAATAGATGAAAGGAAGAATAAAACAATAATGAATATGGCCAAAAGTATGTTAAAGGCCAAGAATTTGTCAAATGAATATTGGGGTGAAGCAGTGGCATGCTTAGTGTATATTTTAAATCTGTCACCAACCAACACTCTGAAAGATCAAGTCCCTCAAGAAGCTTGGAGTGGTATGAATCTAGCGTTTCTCATTTTAAAGTTTTTGGTTGTGTAGCTTAGGCTCATGTTCATGAAGAGTTGAGGAGAAAGCTTGATTATAGAAGTGAAAAATGTATATTTGTGGGATACAATGAACAATCTAAAGAATATAGGTTGTATAATCCTATTACCAAGAAGTTGATAGTAAGCAAAGATGTGAAATTCCAAGAAGATAAATCTTGGGATAACCAAACAAGTGAAATACTTGTAGAACAGATTCCTTCTATACAATAATATAAGCAAGTGGAAGCTACATGAAAATAAGCTTCTCCACCAAGGCTTCCAAGATTTCGAGTACAAGTCCAAAGAGAACAAACAAAACACATTTCTTCTTCTTCATCTAGTAATGATTCATATCCCACTATAAAAAATCTAAGGAACCAAAGAACAATAAGCTTGAGAGAAATTTATGAGCATAATGATGATATGGATCAACAAGCACACTTTGCTTTGTTATCTTGTCAACCAATATACTTTGAAGAAGTAGTCAAGGAAGAAAAATGGATTGATGCAATGAACAAAGTAATTGAAGCAATTGAAAAAAACAACACATGGGATCTTGTGGATCTCCCCATAGGGAAAACTAGCATTGCAGTTAAATGGGTTTATAAGACAAAATTCAATGAGAAAGGCGAAGTAGAGAAGCACAAGGCAAGACTTGTAGAAAAAGGGTTTGCTCAAAACCCCGGTATTGACTATGGAGAGACATTTCCTCTAGTAACATGTTTGGATACTGTCAGAGAAGTTTTGACAGTTGTAGCTCAAAAAAAATCGCCAATCTATCAAATGGATGTTAAATTGATCTTTCTAAATGACTTTTTAAATGAAGAATTTTATGTGGATCAACCACCAAGATTTTAGATCAGACGTAAAGAGTACAAATTGTACAGATTAAAGAAAGCATTGTATGGTTCGAAACAAGCTCCAAGAGTTTGGTACAATCACATTGATACTTATTTGCTCAATAATGGGTTCAATAGGAGCAACAATGTGATGCACACGCCCGCCCGCAACCTCTCTACCCGCAGGTCAGAAGGTCCGCGTGCTCACAGGATCTTTCTTTTCCCATTGCCCAAAGAACTCTAAACGGATCTTCTATTTGCCTATCGGGAAATCTGCACCCACAACAATTCTCTTCACGGGATCCCCTCTTTACACCTAGGAGATCGGACTTCGCGACTTCGTGAACCCAGTGGTCGAGCGTTGGTCTCTTGAATTCCCAAAACCTGACAACAGTCAACGTTGACCTTTTCCTTTTCCCCTTTCGGGATTTTCCCTATCGTGATTTCGACGATCGCGATGTCGAGAAACTTGTCTCCCTGACTCCCGAATCCCGATTTTCCAAAACTCCGATATACTCGCGAGCTTTGACTTTTCAATGCTATGTCACCTCTGTCGGGATTTCAGAATTCGCAATATCGCGAATCCTGATGCAATGTTTTCAAAACTTCACTCCACGAATCTCTGAAACAACGTGCCACCTGTCCACTCGCTGACTCCTCTGTGGCCCCACACAATCCCCTTAGCTTTCGGGATATCGCGATTCCCGTTGCAATGTTTACAGGACTTCAACCTACGAAACCCTGATATAGAATTCCACGCGTAAATCCAACGGCCCTTGTGGCTTGGATCTACGACCCTGCCCCTCCTGAGCTTAGAACCTTTCGACACTTTCGCCGTAGCTTCCTTTCTTCTCTGTGAGATCTGACGACCCACAGAAATTTGCGAATTCTCCTCAGAGAATTCCGACCATTCGTCTCTTTCCTCTGAGAATCTCTGTACAACTAACCAAAGTGTTTCTCTCTGTGGAACTCGTCCTCCTGCGGCACAAACTTACAACGCCTTCTTACAAACCTTCAAGGTACAACCTCTGTGCAACCCTTTCAACAATTATAAGGCTTTATCCTTCCTGAGCTTCCTTATAAATCCGAGTCTTAGAAAAGACTCTTGCCCGCACTCCTTGCGGCAACCTTCAGACACTTCCAAGTGCTGAATTTCCTTCGACCCTGCACACACCTGTAGAAGCAGTCTCTCAACACTTCACTCAGGTCCACAACCCTGAAACTTCGCTCAGCCTGCACACTCCTTTCACGGCTCCTGTGCTCAATTTCACTTCTGAATGAACGAGAACAAAAGCTACCCTATCTGAACCCTTTGTCAACGCACTCCTTGCGGACACTTCAACTGCATTCCTTGCAGGAACCCTTGTTGAGATAGAGAAACAATTGAAGCTCATTCCTACTTCCTTTCAGACTTAAAACTCAAACATGAAATCATATACACAACATATAAAGAAAATGTATAACAGGAAGCAAACATTCATGAGCATATCATTCAACATCAATGCACATAGAACAAACATGGAACCATGAATTTGAATCAACTCTTTCTATTAATCAAAATATTTGTACATGGGTGTTCTTACACAACTCTCTGCATGCTCTTTCTCTCTTCCTCTGATAATGTTACAGTACACAATGAGGGTGTCTATATCCTGTTTCCCTCTTGCGCTCAAAAACTGTCTAATCTAGAATTGAATTCTATCTACTTTACATTAACTACCATAAATGCCTTCTACCTACTAAGGACGAGAGAAAATCGCTCAAGGTCCATTTACATTTTACAAGTGTGCTTTTTCTTAATGAATTCATTTAATATTGCGCAACAACTTCAAGGAAATTTCAAAATTTACGCTGGTGCTTGTCCAGCTGTCCTTCGCTTCCGCGCTGGCTCGCTTGATGTTGGCGATGCTCCTGCATCATACTCCCTGGCTTGATAATTTTCATGGGCTCCTGTCCATGAGCTCGTGCATGGTCTGTCCATGCCTCTAGATCTCTGCTTCAGTCTCCCAGCTGGCATCTTCAACTAGATGGTTCTTCCACTTGACCAGATACTCAAAATATTGCTTTTGCCTAGTCCTTCTGCTCACTCTTTTATCCAGTATGCACTCCATCTGCAACTTATCTGCAACCGACATCTTCTTTTTCCACTAGATCATTGGTTGCTTGTTTTCTACTCCTGCTTCCCCAGCTTTATACGGGTACAAATATGAGATATTGAATATCAGAGAAATTCTGATCCCATCTGGTAATTCAATCTCATACGCATTCGCCCCAAATTTCTTCAAGACCTTACATGGTCCGACTTTCTTCATCTTCAATTTATTATATGTTCCTCTTGGGAAGCTTTCCTTTCTCAAATGTGCCAGAACCAAATCACCAACCTCAAGCTGAAGTTGTCTCTTATGGTGATCTACTCTGCACTTATACTCCTGGCTTGATTTCTGCAAACACTCCTTCACCTGGCTGTGAAGTTTCTTCATCGCCTCTGCGAATTCTTCTGCACTAGCGCTCCTAGTTGCAGTCTGTTCTGAATCCCTCAATTCAGAAATTCCTCTCGGCTGCATGCCATAAACAATCTAGAATGGACTCTGCCCGGTGCTTCTGTTAACTGAGTCGTTATAAGAAAATTCGGCCTGTGGTAATATGTTGTCCCACTGGTTGTGGTGTTCTGTCACCAAGCTTCTCAGCAAGTCTCCCAAACTTTTGTTCACTACTTTTGTCTGTCCATCCATCTGAGGATGATAAGATGAACTAAATGACAAGTTAGTTCCCAGCTTCTTCCATAAGGTCCTCCAAAAATTCCCTATGAATTTTGTGTCCCGATACGAAACTATGCTTCTGGGTAAGCCATGAAGTCAAATGACTTCTTTGAAAAATAGATTCGCAATGTGAGTTGCGTCACTGGTTTTCTGACATGGGATGAAGTGTGCCATCTTGGAAAATATATCCACCACCACAAAGATTGAATCACAACCTCTTTGCGTTCTTGGCAACCCCAATATGAAATCCATACTGATTGCATCCCATGGCCTCTCTGGTATGGGAAATGGTTGATAAAACCCCGCATTCTGCTTCCTTCCCTTCGAATGTTGGCAAATTCTGCACCTGTCCACGAATCGCTTGACGTCTTCTCGCATCCATGGAAAAAAATATGACTCATTTAGCTTTGCAAACGTCTTGTCATGACCAAAGTGCCCTGCCAATCCTCCACTGTGTTTCTCCTTTACCAAGTTCTCCCTCATGGATCATTTCAGAATACACAGTTGATTACCTTTGAACAGTAATCCTTCCCGGATCATGTATTCTGGCCATTGGCTTCTATCCCTGAGAATTGGATTCTCATCTGCTTCATACGCTTCCTTAAAATCCTGGTCATCAACGTACATGTCCCTGAGATCATCAAAACCCAATGTTTTGACTTTGAACTCCTGCAACAACAAACACTTCATGCTCAAAGCATCAACAACTTTGTTAGCAGTACCAGAAATATGTTTAATCACAAAAGTGAAATTCTGCATATATTCCACCCATTTGACATGTCTCTGATTCAACTTTTCCTGTTGAGTCACAAACTGCAGTGCATGATTGTCACTGTATAATACAAACTCTTTCGGGATCAAGTAATGCCTCCATTTCTTCAATGCCTGGATGATAGCATAGAAATCCTTGTCATATGTGGATTACTTCACCTTCGCTTCATTCAACTTCTCGCTGAAGTATGCTATCGGCCTGTCTTCCTGACTCAAGATTGCCCCGATTGCAAATCTGCTTGCATCACATTTCACTTGAAATGTCTTCTGGAAATCCGGCAACACCAGAACTGGTTGTTCCGCAATCTTCCTCTTCAACAGATTAAAACTCTTCTCAGCTTCTTTTGTCCAGTGAAAAGATTTGTGTCTTTTTTTCACTGTGTCCATCATCACTGCACTAATTCCACTGAAATTCCTGATGAACTTCCGGTAGAAACTAGCCAATCCGTGAAAACTTCTCACCTCAAAGATATTCCTCGGTGATGGCCAATTCTTGATTACCTCCACCTTATCTGGATCCATCCTCAACTCATTGGTCGAAATAACAAACCCCAAGTAAATGAGCTCTGTCTTCATGAATGAGGATTTCTTCATGTTTATCAACAACTTCTCCTGCTGTAATCTCTGCATCACTGTAGTCAAATGATTCAGATGCTCTGCCACTATTTTACTGTAAACCAATATGTCATCCAAATACACAATGACAAATTTTCCGATGAACTCCCTAAGGACTTCGTTCATCAACCTCATGAAGGTACTCAACGCATTTGTTAAGCCAAACAACATAACAAGCCATTCATACAACCCTTCATTGGTTTTGAATGTTGTCTTCCATTCATCACCCTCTCTCATGCGGATCTGATGATAACCGCTTTTCAAATCAATCTTTGAAAAATACTTTGCCCCACTCAAGAAATCCATCAGATCATCCATCCTCGGCAATGGAAACATGTACCTGATGTTTATCTTGTTAATTTCCCTCGAGTCAGTACACATCCTCCAACCTCCGTCTTTCTTTGGATTGAGTACTGTTGGAACAACACACAGACTCAAGCTTTCCCTGACCAAACCTTTGTCCAACAAATCCTGGACTTGCCTCTTAACCTCTTCATTCTCTTGCGGTGTCAACCTGTACGCAACTTTGTTTGGTAAACTGGCTCCTGGTATGAGATCAATATGATGACTCACACTTCTGATCGGTGGCAACGAATGAGGTAATTCGTCCACTACTATGTCAGCGAACTCTTCCAGCAGTTCCTGAACTTCTTCTGGAAAATCATCCACTCTTGTGCTGGTCAAAACAATTCTAGGCTTTCTGACCACAATAAACTGTGGATCCTCCTTCTTCTTAACCTCTGTAAGAAGTTCCTTCCCACTCATGATAAGTACAGTGTTGCTTACTTCCGGCTTCACCTCCTTATCCTTGATTGGAAGCAACATGTGAGTCCTCCCATTCTTCTCTAGGGTGTATGTGTTCATTCTCCCATCATGAATCACATTCCTGTCATATTTCCATGGTCTACCCAGCAATAGATGACAAGCATCCATAGGAATGACATCACGCAAGATCTTATCATTATATCCTCCTATCTTAAACTCAACTAAACATTGTTTAGTGACAGTTACCTGGTGTCCTTTTTGTAGCCACAAAACTCTGTATGGGCTTGGATGATCAGTCGTCTCCAGCTCCAACTTTTCTACCATCTCCGTAGAAACGAGATTATCCGTGCTACCACTATCCACAATGACCTTGCATACCTTGTCCTTAGTCTTGCAAGCAGTCCTGAAAAGTCTGGTCCTTTGGACTGAATTCTCCACCTCCTTCTCTGGTGTCAAAAGGACTTTCCACATCATCAACGATCTTCCGCCTTCAACGTCTTCTGCCTCAACATCCCGCCTCTGTGCTTCGGCGATGTGAGCTTCTCCAATCTCCTTCTTTTTATCTGGACACTCGTAATACTTGTGCCCATTCTTTCCGCATGTGAAGCATGTTATTACTCCACCTCTTCCTCTTCCTCTACCTCTAGTATGAGGAAATGTGTTATTGTTAGCATAATCTCCTCTCTTCTTAGTATGCTTCCCTCATTGTTCAACATATTTCCCTCTCTGTGAGCTTCCACCTCTCTCAGTTCGAGTCTGAGGTTTCTTCCAATCCTCTTTGGGCTTCTGATATTTGTCCTGGGCAAGTGATTTGCCTCTGGGATGACTTCTGCCTCGGCCTCTTTGACCCTGCTTTCGTCTCAACTTCTCTTCTGCTTCCAGAGCCATCTGATAAGCATCTTCCACCGTTCGGATGGTTACCATGCTCATCTCATCCTGGATATCATATCTCAGGCCATTCATGTATCTGGAAACCTTCTCATCATCGCTCTCCCGATGACCCGCTCTGATGTTCAACTTATAGAATTCTTCAGTGTATTCTTTCACTGTCATAAGCTTCTGTCTCAGGTTCTGCATCCTCCTAAATAGAGTAATTTGGTAATCCCTGGGGATGAATTTCGCCTTCATCTTCGCGATCATTCTGTCCGAACTCTTGATTTTTTTCTTGCCCTTGCAGCGTCTGTCAGCTTGTAGTTCATCCCACCACAATGTTGCATGTCCTTTCAACCTTGTGACAACATGCTTGATTTTCTTTTCTTCTTCGACATCTTCATAGTCAAAGTATGTGTCTAGAGCTCTAATCTATTCTAGAAGCTCTTCTGCATCTAGATTTCCCTCATAAACTGGAATGTCCATCTTCGCTCTTGCACCCATCCTTGCAATAGCTCTGATCAAATGTTCGTTTGATGCATATTTAGCTGCAACTTCTTCTTCATGTTCAGCCTCAATCTCAGTCTCGGAATCACTGAGATCCCCTGCACTAACTGTGCGTCTTTGAGCTATCTCCATGTCTTTGAGTCTAGCTCGTAGATCACGCATTTCTCTCTCCATAGATGGATCTGTCATCTGCTTGCCTCTTCTTCTCGACATTTCCCTATCCTCTGGTGGATCGGGTGTTTGCATGTCCCTTCTCCTTAGGGGCATGGTGAATTCTCTTTCTCTGCCACATAAAGCAAAGAACCTTTCTGTGCTCTGATACCAAACTGATGCACATGCCTGCCCGCAACCTCTCTACCTGCAAGTCGGAAGGTTCGCATGATCATAGGACCTTTCTTTTCCCACTGCCCGAAGAACTCTAAATGGATCTTCTATTTCCCTATTAGGAAATCTGCACCCACATCAATTCTCTTCACTAGATCCCCTCTTTACACCTGGGAGATCGGACTTCGCGACTTCGCGAACCCAGTGGTCGAGCATTGGTCTCTTGAATTCCCGAAACTCGACAATATTCAACGCTGACCTTTTCCTTTTCCCCTTTCGGGATTTTCCCTATCGCGATGTCAAGAAACTTGTCTCCCCGACTCCGATATACTCGCGAGCTTTGACTTTTCAATGCTACGTCACCTCTGTCGGGATTTCGGAGTTCACAATATCATGAATCCTGATGCAATGTTTTTGAAACTTCACTCCACGAATCTCCGAAACAACGTGCCACCTGTCCACTCGCTAACTCCTCTGTGGCCCCACAATCCCCTTAGCTTTCGAGATATCGCGAATCCTGATGCAATGTTTTCGAAACTTCACTCCACGAATCTCCGAAACAGCATGCCATCTGTCCACTCGCTGACTCCTCTGTGGCCCCACACAATCCCCTTAGCTTTCGAGATATCACGTTTTATGATATCGCGATTCCCGTTGCAATGTTTACGGGACTTCAACCTACGAAACCCCGATATAGAATTCCACGCGTAAATCCAACAACCCTTGTGGCTTTGATCTATGGCCCTGCCCCTCCTGAGCGTAGAACCTTTCAACACTTTCGCCGTAGCTTCCCTGCTTCTCTGTGAGATCTGGTAGCCCACAGAAATTTGTGAATTGTCCTCAGAGAATTTCGACCATTCGTCTCTTTCCTCTAAGAATCTCTGTACAACTAACCAAAGTGTTTCTCTCTGCGAAACTCGTCCTCCTGCGGCGCAAACTTATGATGCCTTCTTACAAACCTTCAAGGTACAACCTCTGTGCAACCCTTTCAACAATTATAAGGCTTTATCCTTATTGAGATTCCTTATAACTCCGAGTCTTAGAAAAGACTCTTGCCCGCACTCCTTGCGGAAACCTTCAGACATTTCCAAGTGCTGAATTTCCTTTGACCCTGCGCACACCTGCAAGTACAGTCTCTCAACACTTCACTTAGGTCCACAACCCTGAAACTTCGCTCAGCCTGCGCACTCCTTGCATGGCTCATGTGCTCAACTGCACTTTTGAATGAACGAGAACAAAATCTACCCTATCTGAACCCTTTGTCAACGCACTCCTTGCGGACACTTCAACTGCACTCCTTGCAGGAACCCTTGTTTAGATAGAGAAACAATTGAAAATCATTCCTACTTCCTTTCAGACTTCAAACTCAAACATGAAATCATATACAAAGCATATAAAGAAAATGTATAGCAGGAAGCAAACATTCATGAACATATCATTCAACATCAATGCACAGAGAACAAACACAAAACCATGAATTTGAATCAACTCTTTCTATTAATCCAAATATCTGTACATGGGTGTTCTTACACAACTCTCTGCATGCTCTTGCTCTCTTCCTATGATAATGTTACAATACACAATGAGGGTGTCTATATCCCATTTCCCTCTTGCGCTAAAAAACTCTCTAATCTAGAATTGAATTCTATCTACTTTACATTAACTACCATAAATTCCTTCTACCTACTAAGGATGAGAGCAAATCGCTCAAGGTCCATTTACATTTTACAAGTGTGCTTCTTCTTAATGACTTCATTTAAGATTGTGTAACAACTTCAAGGAAATTTCAAAATTTGCGTTGGCGCTTGTCTAGTTCTCCTTCGCTTCCGCGCTGGCTCACTTGATGTTGGCGATGCTCCTGCATCACAATGAGCCCACACTTTACACCAAAAGAGACCAGAGAGGTAATATTTTGATATTTTGTCTCTATGTTGATGACATGATTTATACAGGAAATTTGTTGTTGAATGAATTCAAAGCAGCCATGCAAAGTGAATTTGAAATGCCTAATCTTAGTCTCATGAAATATTTTCTAGAAATTGAAGTTGAGCAATCTGTAAAGGGAATTTTTATCTGTCAGCGAAAATATGCCACATATATTTTGAAAAGGTTCAAAAATGAACAAATGAAAGCCAACAAATACACCAATTGCAATGGGTACAAAACTAAGCAAACAAGATGAAGGAACATAAATTGATTATACTTTGTATAAGAGGCTTGTAGGAATCCTCGTGTAACTTACAACTACCTAACTAGATATTATCTATGCAGTAAGCTTAATTTCCATATTTATGGAGAATCCCAAAATCTCTGATTGGAAAGTTGGAAAAAGAATTTTGAGGTACATTGCAGGTACAATAGATTATGGAATTTGGTATTTTACTTCAGAAGATGACTCACTTGTTGGATATACAAAGAGTGATTTTGCAATAGTGTTGATGATAGGAAAAATACTTTTGGGTATGCATTTCTGTTTGGTACAGGCTTGATTTCATGGGCTTATAAGAAACAACCCATCGTCACAATTTCTACAGTAGAAACAAAGTATGTGGCAGGAACTTCAGTAGCATGTCATGCAGTTTGGTTGGGAAGGATCCTTAGTGATCTTGCACATGAAGAAAAAGAGTTAACTCCTATATTTTGTGAAAATAGTTTAACAATTTCATTATCTAAGAATCATGTGTTTCACCGCAAGAGTAAACACATAGACACTCGCTATCATTTCATCCGTGAGCTTGTCAATGATGGTAGCATTATGCTATAGTTTTGTGGTTCGAAAGAACAATTAGCAGATATCTTCACCAAGCCATTTGGAAGAAATACTTTTGAATTTAAGAGACAACACTTAGGCATTGCTTGTGTTGATTTTTGTAATGGTCGGAATTAAGGGGGAGTGTTAAATGGAGTAATTCCTCCATTACCCGTTTGACCAACTTTGATACATGCCAATCATCTTAAATGCACATATAAGATATGTAAGTTTGCATTTATTAGGTAGGTGAAAGATGAAGTATTCTAGAGGATTATGTCTTATCATGTATTTTGTAATTTCAGTTTTCTGTTAATGTGGAGAATAGTTGAACAACTCCATAGTTTTATGTGTATATTCTCTGTTTCATGAATGGTTGCCTCTGCTTAAGCTTGAACATACCTTGTCTAATTTTATTTTTATTTTTGTGAAATCTAAGTTTAGAAAATTGAGAATGAAGAATTGTTTAATTCAATTATTATATTTTTATTTGAATTATTATAATTAATTTATATTTATTTTAATTTTAGATTTATTAAAGGTTATAAAAATTAAATATTTTTCAAAATTTTAAATTACCTTTAAAAATGAAATGAAATTTTGTTTTGAGTATTTAAATTGATATTTTTAAATTTTGTTTTGAGTATTTAAATTAATATTTTGATTTATAAGATTAAAAGAAACGTCATAATTTTGATTTAATAATTTATTATGTTTTAAAAACAAATAACATAGTATTATTTATTGAAGAAATTAAATTTTGTTTTGAGTATTTAAATTGATATTTTAAAATTTTGATTTGAGTATTTAAATTAATATTTTGATTTATAAGATTAAAAGACACATCATAATTTTGATTTAATAATTTATTATGATTTAAAAACAAATAACATAGTATTATTTATTGAAGAAGATAAAAAGTTAAAAGATTCAAAACATTTAATCTAAAATAATATAATATAAAAATTATTTAATAATATTATATTTTGTTATTTCATATTAATTCATTATTTAATAATATTGTATTTTGTTATTTCATATATATATATATATATATATGTGTGTGTGTGTGTATGTGTATGTGTATGTGTATGTGTATGTGTGTGAGAATGTATAAAAAAATATTAAGTTATTTTAGTAATTTATTTTAACATTTTAAACTTTTTCAATATTATGATACTTCATACATCTCCTTCATCTTTTTTTATAATAGGTAGCAAAAGCGTAACTCCATAGGATCGCGTAGTTAGTGAGACATGCATATACCCTTTTGGTTCGGGGAGAGGTCACGAGTTTGAGCCTTATATCCCTAGGGTTGCGATTTAGCACCTCATATCATCCACGAAGTAAAGAAGTATTGAGTGAATTTCCCACGACATGGTAACAATGCATTACAAACTATAATTATTAATGAAATAATGACAATACTCCATTACAACCTATAATTATTAAAGTTTGAGAATTATTACAAATAGTGACAAGCCTTATATGCATTAATAATGAGGGAATATCACCATTAATGAAATAATGACAATCCTCCATTACAACCCGTAGTTATTAAAATTTGGAGTTATTAATCCCCGTCGAAGGCAAACCAAGGACTCTAGCGTTTGATACAACGTTGACCATGAATTAGTTTGTCTTTGACTTTATGATTTTTTCATGTTTTCCAAACTTTTACATAGGAAAAAATAAATGTTTATTTTTTTTAATATTTAAATTGATTCTATTGCAATAGATGTTGGTTAACAACATGATGTCTTATTGTCGAGAATAGATAGATAAGCTATGCTCTTGAAACTATGACAACTTTATTGAATGTATGATAAATTTTATTGACTGTACATAACCTAAGTTTTTAGTCGATTATAACTTCATTACATTCTTAAGTTTTCAATTGAATCTAAGTTAGCATTGATTATATTCTGACTGCTTTAAATATACTTTGAACTACTTAATGATATTTGTCAGTGATTTAAATATAATACAATGATTTCACCACAATTGACAAATGATGTCAACTGAGGCTTTACACAAGGCACTTTAAACTATTCTTATATATGATAATGTTGCTTCGAAAAGGTTGATAGCTTTAATTAAATCCAATTAAAGCCACTACCATCACAACCTCCACTACCTTCATTGCAACCACCATCTCCACAACCTAGACAAATTTGAGGCATTTCATCACCCCCTCCACTACCTTCATTGCAACCATCCTCTCCACAACCCAGACAACTTTGCGGCATTTCAAATTAGTCAAGTTAGAGGAACAAATCCATTTGAAATTAGTCAAGCCAGAGGAACAAAACCATACTGAACTGATTAACATTTGCATTGTCAAATGCGTGAATAAATCAATTGATTTGTACATTCTACCCTCTTTTTTCCTCACCGCCTCATCTTCATCTTCCCACATCTATCCTCCCAGCCTCACCGCCTCATCTTCCTCTTTCCATAACTGTCCTTCTATCCTTGCATAACAATGAATAATAATCCAACTGCACAACAATGAATAATAATCCAATTGTTTTGGTATTGAGAGGAGGAGCATATTGGCAGCTTAAGTTCACTTGCACGTTCACTTGCATCTTACATTCCAGATGGAGAATATTCTTTCAACGCTGCTGGATCGGCTCCCCCTGCACCTGCAAACATATCCTGAACAAGGTATTCATTAGGACATATTATTGTGTTAATATTCTCAACTTCAAATAGTTTTTCTAACAAATTCTTTCCTTCCTTCGTCAGCGTTGCATCACTACGACTTCTCAACTCAATTCAGGAGAATTATTGTTAGAGGCTTCAGTAACTGCAACTCTACTTAGGTATTGTTTGAAATGTTGAGGTCTCTCAAGACATTTGGCCACAATATCCCTCGAATAAACATAACCAAAATACTTGGGCAATGCTCTCTATTCACATGTGTCTTTTGTTCTGTCATGTGTTCCAACACTCCGATAGGATATGAAGGTACTAGAATGAAGCAATAAAACCGGTCGATCTATCTCTAAAAGAAGAGTTCCCCAAGCAAACACCTTTTTTTTTAGTAGCTCTGACAATGTAGAAGCAACCTCCCTCCATGCATGCACCCTTAGATGGTCGGCACAAGCCTACTTACAAGACGACTTCTTGCAATTCCCGGGGGCTGCCGCCAGTTGTTTACTACTTCTTCAACACCTTCAACAAATGGTGGGCACGACCGCATCAATTCACTAGGACCATACTTGTACAAAAATCCATGGAACATCATGCCTGGTATGATCCACATAAAGTTTTTTCTCCTTCGGCTTTCATTTTGGGCATTATTTGCATCCAATTCAACTGATAACAACGTGTTCATTACACTCAATATCTTCCCAAACCAAAACAGATCTGGATATTCTATTTGACACCATTACAACCATTTTCTTAGATACCCAATGAATAAAGTTGTGCAAAATCAACTTTAATATCATCGTCAATTATTCATTCGACTAGCCTTTCATGTACCATTTCCTCCGTTGAGTTGTAGAAAAAAAATTATGTTGATATTTCCATTAGACAGATCAAGTGAAGAAACAAATCTTGAGTACATCATTAGATGACTAGAGATATTCATCAAGGCTCCATGCCAACATCAAGCACATGCCACAAATATTAAGCATAAATTTCAATCTGAGCATCCTGTGCACAATGGCTTCCGATATAATTTCTATTTGACCTATAGAGATATAATTTCTAATCTCTTCAGGAAGAGAAATAATTCTTTTTTGACCTGATTCCTACAATTAAATGTTACAATGATTGTATCCCCCAACTATGACCTTGTAATTTTGAAATTAACCAAGGACACTGCAATGCCAAAAATAAGCCCTTTTTATAAGCTTCTTTGTACTTGGTTTTTGCAGTGACTAATGGGTTTACCGAGACCAACCACATGTAGTGTTCACACCATCCTTGATAGAACGACTCCATTACCTTAACTTTGAGAGTGAACATCCTAGGGGGATACAGGGGGTGGGCTAGTGGAAAAATAAAACAACACTAGCTTACTTCCAGTATCGGGGCATGCGACTGGTTGGTTGTTTATCAGCTAGACGACGACATTGGAGCATGGATGAATAAACAATGCAGATTTTTGGGTCCTTTAATAAATCTCCTTACCTCTATCTATAGTGAGAGTGAGGAAAAGTTAAGCAAGCTCGACCTCTAAAAACAACTAAAATCACCTAAGATAATAGCCATGAAATTACAGAGCCATAATCTAAGCTTCATAGTCCTAGGAAATTTGTAAAGGTATAAAAAATACAGTTCTCAAACTTTGTTTACATCAACCTCCTAGGCACTAGCCGACTCGCACCTACATGAAGCAATTCAGGGATGCCTTTGTATATGAGGCCAGGCCAAAGTCACCTGACATAAAAATTGCTAGCTTCCGAGATAATTCATATTCTTCTCACAACATTCAGCCTGCATTCATATTCTTATCACAACATTGAGCCTGCATTCAACAGGTTATTAAAAAAATTCCCAACAAGCCAATATCATAAAAAAATTCTGTAAATGATAACATGCATATTATTTCTTTGAGAGTCAAGGAGTGAGCAATCCAAACACTACAAGCCTCTATTCACAATATAAATTTATTGGAAGATATAATTCCTCTGAATTGTTGTGTATGCAAGTGGAGGGAAGAATTGAAGGGGATGACGTACCTGGTTGTGATGTGGAATAACAAAAACTTAAAGATCCAACTGTTCTGAACTGAAACCTCATTCTCTGTATTGTTTCTTTTCTCTCCCACAACCCCATTTCTAAGAGCTCTCTACATCAGAGGGAAATCATAAATAAAACTCTCCAACTCCTGATAAATTCGTAGGTTGCAATGTTTAATTTTCATGTTATTTGTGCTTTTGGAACTGAGTGAGATGTTAGTTGTGTCATAATGGAAAACATATGGATTGTATGGATGCCATCATATTTGTAACGAAAGTGCCTAGCAACTAGCCGGATATGTGTAGGGTAAAATGCAAGTGTCGCTACCACGTAGAAGTGTGAACACTTGGAACAGTTACTACAAATTCATGCTCTATACAAGTGTCACACCTTCACAACCTTCCACTAAGTATTCAGCCGATTTCCCTGTATGTGCTTCACACTCATGATATCAATCATCCCATGGTTAGATGAAGAATATTTTAGAAAACCATAATAAGAATTCCTCATTCCATGAGATACAACTAAATTGTAATAATATTTTTTTTTTATAATTGATGTTTGTAAAGTTAATTTGACGTATTTATATGGATTATGATTTCAAAATCATTTTTCTAAAGATTTTGCATTTCATATATATGTACAGATACATTTTTTTGGAAGTAAAAAAATAATTTATGCAATTTTGAAAAAAGTATAACATTTCTTTTTATTTAATTTTATGTTTTCACAGTAACATAATTTATTTTATGTGTATCAATTTGAAAGATGGAAATAATTAAATATCTAAGATAGCTTGTTCATTTATATGTAAATGTAAATACAAATAATTAATTTGTTATTAACACATATGTCGAATTCTACCAGGGGAAATATCTGGTCGTCGTCTCTCCATACCTAAGCGGGCTTGGGTGAACATGTTCCATGTCCAAGAGAACCTGGATTTTATTAAGGAAGAATGTTAAGGATGTTTTACATGCAAGCTAGCCTCCATTATCTTAACAAACTATTAACATTATAATATTGATTGGCCATATATATAAGAGATCATCATCATTGGCTTTTTTGGGGAGAAGAAACATGTCGAATATATTTCACGAAGATTATGACACAATAGACAAATGTATCTTATTTTATAGATTGTACTGATATAGTAAATAGATTGTTCTTTGTCCTAGTTTTCATTCTGACCATAAATCTCAAGCTTAGCTCTGATATTTGAGGGTCGACACCAAAGGGAGATGATAAGACTTAAGGGGTTATCCCAACAAAAAATTTGCAATGCCTTTCTATAACGAAGTGTTCACCTAGCTTTGATGATTTTTCCCGTATGATACGACCGTGTAATCCTTCCTTTTGGTCAAGCATGAATCCTTTCTCGTCCTTAATAGAGAGCATGGATACTATCAAATAGCTACGCCTGCAGATCTAAATCACCAGAAAAAGAAATGCCTGCTGGTAGATCAATCATTCCAAGTTCCAGTTCTTGCTAGAAATGGACCAGATAGACCTCTGCAAGTATTATAATTTAATTTAAAGCAATAAGTAAAGACATGTCAATATACAAAATAAAATAGGAATTATATATGCTTACATCTAATCTAATCGGCAGGGACATCGCCATGCAGTGGCACTTTTTACAAATAGTGATTGTTCTCAAAATATAGTCCCCTTATATACATTAATAGTGAAAGTCATCAAAAGCTCATCATCACAAGTCACTATTATTCATAGAAAATGGTGACCATCACTCCATATGTGTTATTCATAGGAAACGATGACGATCACTAAATGTCCCCATATATGTATGAACAATGATTATCTTTCAACTTCATTAAAAAGTTATGATTACATTGTTTTATTATTTTTGTTAACTTTTTTAAACGATAACAATTTTATTTAACATTAATAAAAAAGATAATATTAATAAAAAGAAGGAAATATTTATAAAAAAATGATTGTAGTCGAATTAAAAAGTAAAAAATGTTATTTTATTTTATTTTATAATAAATCCATTTTGCCAATCTACAATCCAAAAGAAAAGATTTACCAATCAACAATCCAAATCAAAAGATTTAGAGGCATTACATTTGCTTAAGGGGTTACAATCAAATCTATTATTGTAAAGTGCTATGGAATTATTATCAAGCCAAATATTTTTGTGATGCATCAAGCAATGAGGTTGAACTTATTCTCTAAATGATGAAACATTTTTTGGAGCTTCTATCTTGTTCCATAGTTCAGTTTTAGGAGTCGATGATTTAGGCTATTTGGTTGCTCGCTAGTTGGGATGGAGAGTGATTCAAATTTCTGTAGCTTTATTTCAATTTGTTCTAAAAAATTATACACATTTTGATGTTTTAGATAGTGGATCAAT
>ML788202.1:143479-180908 GCA_009831015.1 Picea engelmannii | reverse complement strand
ATAATGAAAAAGAAAGGTTTTCCCGGTTGAGGGTTTCCGGTAAAGATCTCTGTGTATTCTGTGTATGAGCCATTGATTAATTTCTGTATTGCTTAAGAATATATATGCATTGCTTTACTTCGCAGGTTTAAAACTTACAATAATAGGTAGAAAAAGTGTAACTCCATAGGATCGCGTAGTTAGTGAGACATGCATATACTCTCTTGGTTCGGGGAGAGGTCACGGGTTTGAGCCTTATATCCCTAGGGTTGCGATTTAACACCTCATATCATCCACGAAGTAAAGAAGTATCGAGTGTCTTAGCGATATTTCTTGTCTCGGGATTAAGCGTACCCAGGTCTACAGTTTTCACGGGAAGCACCTGAACATAGCACGAGAGAATCCCATTTTGTAGCAGCAAGTCAAGCGAGCGGGCGAAGTTTTTCCATCGACGGCCGAGATCCATCCATAAAAGCAGATCGATGGTCATCGGGTTATCGGGACCGACCAGTTGCCCAGGGTTTAGCAAGGGGAAGCGCCATGGGCCAAAGCAAATCTGGACCGTCCGATCCAACTGGGACAGGTGGCATCCGGTCGGCATATCGGGTATCGAAGTTTCGAGGAGCGGACGCCCCTCGTTTCTTACATTTTGAAATCCCGAACCCCGAATTTCCAATGGCGCCCAGAATCGGGCCCATGGTTTTGGCGCCTGGTCATCAAGAAGGAGGCCTGGGGAAGGGGTGTTTATGTTTTTCATTTGGCCACTCGGGCCCCGAAACGTCAAAATAAATCACAGAGGGAAGGCACAGTGATGTACCAGATGCCGATTCGACGTGGGCTAAATCTCGGTACTTGCTGAAGATTAATGAAGAAAAGAGAGGGTGGCTCAAACCTCACCTCGCTTATTTATTGCAGAATATGGAGGTCCCAACCAAAAGTCTGCCTGGGAGGGTCCCATGTACCATTTCTCCTCAGGGAAGCCACGCCGAGTCTTCAAGCCGCCAGAGGAACCTGCACACGCCAATTCAGCATTCAAAGGGCTCAACTACCACCCTAGCACGAGCCATGCTGAATTAAAGAGGCGTATTACAGGGGAACAAAGGACAGATTTGATTGAGGAGACGTCACCCTTTGAAAGTTTTGAGACGCCTCCATTGGACGAAAGGAAGGGAAGAGTATATGTAGGCATTTTTTCCATTTTGTAATCATCAATGGTAGAGCAGAGCTCCCTACTGTAATGTTTTGGCAGCTATCCTAGCTTTCAGTTTATGCATCTGTATATGAGATTTCTTGTTTTATGACAGACAGTTCTTCTTACTCCGTCTAGTTTTCATCTTATGCTAAGAGAGTTCGTGAACGACCGACTCGTGCGAATTATTGCAGTTCTGCTATGATAAATGATTTATTGTTGCATTATTGCATTCTATGGACTTGTGTTTGAATGTAAGATGATATTGCATTTGGACATCTTCTTCCTCGGCCTGTTAGAAACCCGATGTTGATAACAGACCTCTGCTTTTCTCTTATATAAGTCTTCCACCTGTTCGCCCTTTACTACATCTCACTGTCTGAAGTTTACGCAAGACCTCACTTGCTCATGCATACCTGCCTAGTTTCAGAGTTGGAACGCTATTGTAATGAGTTTCCCTCCATTCGATCACCCATCTATGAACAACCGTGACATAAAACTGATGGGCGTCGGGCTCTTCTCCTGATAGCAATCCGAGAGTGACTTCCATCGCCAAAATTTCTGGCGCTGTTGCCGGGGACGAAGTTGAAGATTTTCCTTGGGTAGAACGACAACGATCAGCTGATTCTGAAGGTGCATCAGATATCAGAATTATCAATATTGTTGTTGTGCACCTGGCAACTCCATTGTGACGACTATGCTGGGGAGAACCTGCTCTGTCAATTGTGGCTTTCAGAGGCAGACACATGCAGTCCCATCCACAGCTGCCCCTAGCTACACCTGAAACCGATCCAGAGGTGGTTCTTAGAAAAGGAAAGGCCCCTGAAGCAGAAGCTTCCACCGCCGAAACAGGTAATCCGCCATCTCCTTCTGTAAGAACTCCGTTTTCTCCTCCTCAGTTTCTTAATAGACCTCCTTCAGAAGTTTCCCGTTTCCTAAATTTTGGGAGTGTTCTTGCTGAGTTTTTCCCTCCTGGTCTGGGATTGTAGGGATAAATCCTTGTCACTCCCCTCTCCTCTGAAGCTATACCTTGGCGTAGACCCACGACCACAGAATATTTCCTCACTCCTGCACAAGGAGGAGCACCTGCTGACTTGAGCTCGTTAGCTTTCTCCTTAAATCCTCTCTTGTTTCCCACTCCACTTCGAGACTCATCCTTAATAACCCCTTTGCGGACTCCTTCTCCTCCAAATTATCCTCCACCTAATATTCCTATGGCCGGTGCTAATCCCCCTCTGAATAGAATGGATGCCATAGTTGCTGCTAGGTACGCTCCCTTGATCTTACCTCATCCCACGAATCCTTTCCCTGCTGGAGATTACTTGAAATATATGCCCAAGTTCACCGGGGAAGGGGACATAACTGCGGAAGAACACCTGTCTACTTTCTACAGTTATGTAGACAACCTGAACATTAGAAATGAAGATGTCTGGATGAGGGTTTTTGTCCAGAGCCTGGATGGTGAGGTAAGGAAATGGTTTAGAGGATTAGCTCCTGGATCTATTGCTGGAATTGAAGCCCTGGATAATGCTTTCCTGAGGCAGTGGAGAGATAAGAAGGATTTCATGTATTACATGACAGAGTTTGGGTCGTTGAAGAGAAAGGAAGGAGAGTATGTCCCTGACTTCTCCAAGAGATTTAATAAAATGTACAACAGAATCCCTGCTGAGATAAAACCCTCCGAAGCCTCTGCAATGATCACTTACTCCAGCGCTTTTGATCCTAATTTCTGCCTACTGCTGAGAGAGAGAAGAGTTGCTACGCTGGCCCACATGAAAGATGCAGCTGTGGAGGTAGAATCTAACATATTGGCTGTCAACCGACTCAGAAACACAGGTGATAGAAGTACGTCCAAGAGCAGGCCTGAAGCTTCCTCATCCAGTTCCTCTCCCCTGCCCCATCAAACATATGAGACAACTAGAGCGATAAAATCGCTTGCTGCCAAGATGGAGAAGTGGGAATTAGAGGGGAAGCCCATGTATAGAAATCTCCAGAACATTGATAATAGAGGTTTCAGACGACCTGCTAACAATATGCCTCAGGCTTTCCCGAGGGAACAAAGGGAAAAGGACAGAGAAGATCAAAGGGTTCAAGCCCCCCTCCAAAACAACCTAGTTGATCATGAGGAAAGAGAGGAGATAGACGAGTTTGGCCCTGAAATTCACTATATTGAAGAAGCTAGGCCTTTCAGGCAGAAGCTAAGACAGATAAACCCCATGTTGCTTCCCGTCATGGAGAAGGAAGTTAAAAAGTTGTTGGATGCACGAATCATTGTCCCCTTGAGATATTCTGAGTGGGTGGCCAACTTGGTCCCAGTAAGGAAGAAAAGTGGGGAAATCAGGCTTTGTGTCGATTTTAGAAACCCAAATAGAATATCAAAGAAAGACAATTACCCCTTACCTAAGATGGAACACATATTGCAAAGGGTAACTGGAGCATCTAGGATATCCATGATTGATGGGTTTTCAGGGTATAATCAAATATTAGTCATGCCTGAGGACAGAGAAAAGACAACCTTCACCACTCCCTGGGGCACATTCATGTATGCCAAAATGCCTTTCGGATTGATGAATGCAGGAGAAACGTTTCAGCAAGCTATGGATATAGCATTCATCGGGGAGAAGGACCAGTTTGTGGTAATCTATCTGGATGATATCACAATCTTCTCCAGGATAGACAAGGAGCACCATTGTCATCTGAAGAGAGTCTTCTTGAAGTGTTGAAGGTTTGGCCTATCCATGAACCCCAAGAAATATTTGTTTTCTATGAAGGAGGGGAAGTTATTAGGCCATATAGTGTCAGCAGAGGGAGTGAGGATTGATCCTAGCAGGGTAGAAGCAATTCATACCCTTTCAATTCCCAGGTCTAAGAAAGAGGTCCAGGCATTTCTAGGAAAGATTAACTTCCTGAGGAGTTTTGTCTCAAATTTTGCTGAACTGGTAAAACACATCACAACAATGCTCAGAAAGGGAAACGAAGTGAGATGGACCGCTGAGCCCCAGACATCTTTTGACCAAATAAAAAAGGCATTGACTGAGACACCTGTTCTTATCAGTCCTAACTATTCCAAGGAGTTCCTAATTTTCTTCTTTGCTTCTTTTGATACAGTGGCGGCGGTCTTATTGCAGAAAAATGAGGAAGGGCGTGAGCAGCCCATCGCTTTCTTCAGCAGGGCGTTAAGAGATGCAGAGAGCAGATATGAAATCATGGAGAAGCAGGCCTATGCCTTAGTGAAATCTCTTAAAGCTTTTAGAGTCTATGTCTTGCATTCAAAAGTAACAACATATGTTCCTTCAGCTTCCGTGAAGGACATCCTTGTGCATCCTGACGTAGATGGGAAAAGAGGCCGATGGATCGCTAAGATCCTAGAATTTGATCTGGAGATCAAGTCCACCAAGTTGGTTAAGGGGCAAGGTTTGGCTAAGCTACTGGCTGAATCCAACTGTGAAGCCTTGGGGGTTAGTTTCATCAATACTCGCCCAGGATCTCAGCAAGATGAATTACCCAGCCCATGCTCTCAAGATGGCTTATCGCTGGTAGAATGTGCCTGGTATCGTGACATTCTATATTTCCTATAGGAGTTGAAGCCCCCTGATGGAATGGGGAAAAGCAAAGCAAGGGCTCTAAAGCTCAAGGCAGTCAGGTATTGCCTCATCGACCAAACCTTGTACTAGAAAGATCCTCTAGGGGTATTTCTGAGATGCCTGGACCCACAGGAGGCCCAGAAGGTTACGTTTGATTTTCATAGAGGCCTTTGCGGAGGTCATCATTTCTGGAAGACCACAACCCACAAGATACTCCGAGCTGGGTATTACTGGCCCACTTTATTCCCTGATGTTTGCAGGGAGATCAGAGCTTGCACCCAATGTCAAAAGTTCTCAGGAAAGCAACAACTCAAATCGCTGCCATTAAAACCAATAGTGGTTTCGGCACCTTTTCAGCAGTGGGGGTTGGACTTCATCGAAGAAGTTCATCCTCCCTCAAGTGGTCAGCACAGATGGATCCTGACTGCGACATATTATTTCACCAAGTGGATAGAAGCGGTCCCCACCAGAAGCACATCACACAAAGTAATCATCAGCTTCCTGGAGGATATCATAGCCTGATTTGGCTGTCCCAGCAGAATCATCAATGATAATGCTGCTTCTTTCAAATCTGAACCTTTAATTAAGTTCTGTGAGCAGTTCCAGATCTCTCTAGTTCACTCCACCCCCTACTATCCCCAGGGAAATGGTTTAGCGAAATCCTCTAACAAAAGCCTGATAAAGATAATCAAAAGATTATTAGAGGATAACAAAAGAGCCTGGGATTCAAAGTTCAAATTTGCTCTGTGGGCTGATCGTGTCACGACGAAGAAGTCTCTGGGCACCTCGCCATTTCAGCTAGTCTACAGAGCAGAGGCGGTTTTCCCTACCCAGCTCGCATTACCTGTGGCGAAGTTCTTTCAAGACTATGAGGGAGAACCAGATCACATGATCAGAAGAATTCATCAGATAGTGGAAGTGCAACAGAGCAGAGAACAAGTGAGGGATGCAACTTACAGTCATCAGCAGAAGATCAAGCAGGCTTTTGACAGGAAGGTCAGGAAAAAGGAGTTCGAGATCGGGGATTTGGTATTTAAGTGGGACGCACCTAGACATGATAAAGGAAAGAACAACAAGTTCGACACCCTCTGGATCGGCCCCTTCAAAATCTCTGAGATTTTCTCTAACAACACATACGGGTTGTAGGATCTGGAGGGTGAAGAGGTTTTCAACAGCCCAGTGAATGGGCATTTTTTGAAAAAATGTTTTATTTGAGCCTTAAACGGTTCCTCTGTTTGTAAATATTGTCCTTTCGTCCTTTAATTATTTTCTTCTTACATGTTTTCGACTTAATAGGTGACTCCATAGCCCAATAGCAAAGCACTGAAGCTGTGAAAGGAGTTCTTAGAGCATCGCAGGGACCACTCTATCCCCCATGGAGCCTAATGTTAGCGATATTTCTTGTCTCGGGATTAGGCGTACCCAGGTCTGCAGTTTGCACAGGAAGCACCTGAACATAGCATGAGAGAATCCCATTTTTTAGCAGCAAGTCAAGCGAGCGGGTGAAGTTTTTCCATTGACGGCCGAGATCCATCCATAAAAGCAGATCGACGATCATCGGGTTATCGGGACCGACCAGTTGCCCAGGGTTTAGCAAGGGGAAGCGCCATGGGCCAAAGCAAATATGGACCATTCGATCCAACTAGGACAGGTGGCATCCGGTTGGCATATCGGGTATCAGAGTTTCGAGGAGTGGGCGTCCCTCGTTTCTTACATTTTGAAATCCCGAACCTCGAATTTCCGATGGCGCCCAGAATCGGGCCCATGGTTTTAGCGCCTGGTCATCAAGAAGGAGGCCTGGGGAAGGGGTGTTTATGTTTTTCATTTGGCCACTCGGGCCCTGAAACGTCGAACTAAATCGCAGAGGGAAGGCACAGTGATGTACCAGATGCCGATTCGACGTGGGCTAAATCTCAGTACCTGCTGAAGATTAATGAAGAAAATAGAGGGTGGCTCAAACCTCACCTCCCTTATTTATTGCAGAATATGGAGGCCCCAACCGAAAGTCTGCCCGGGAGGGTCCCCTGTACCATTTCTCCTCAGGGAAGCCACGCCGAGTCTTCAAGCCGCCAGAGGAACCTGCACACGCCAATTCAACATTCAAAGGGCTCAACTACCACCCTGGCATGAGCCATGCATAATTAAAGAGGCGTATTATAGGGGAACAAAGGACAGATTTGATTGAGGAGACGTCACCCTTTGAAAGTTTTGAGACACCTCCATTGGACGAAAGGAAGGGAAGAGTATATGTAGGCATTTTTTCCATTTTGTAATCATCGATGGTAGAGTAGAGCTCCCTACTGTAATGTTTTGGCAGCTATCCTAGCTTTCAGTTTATGCATCTGTATATGAGATTTCTTGTTTTATGATAGACAGTTCTTCTTACTCCGTTTAGTTTTCATCTTATGCTAAGAGAGTTCGTGAACGACCGACTCGTGCGAATTATTGCAGTTCTGCTATGATAAAGATTTATTGTTGCATTATTGCATTCTCTGGCCTTGTGTTTGAATGTAAGATGATATTGCATTTGGACATCTTCTTCCTCAGCCTGTTAGAAACCCGATGTTGATAACAGACCTCTGCTTTTCTCTTATATAAGTCTTCCACCTGTTCGCCCTTTACTACAACTCACTGTCTGAAGTTACGCAAGACCTCACTTGCTCATGCATACCTGGCCTAGTTTCAGAGTTGGAACGCTATTGTAATGAGTTTCCCACCATTCAATCACCCATCTATGAACAACCGTGACATAAAACTGATGGGCGTCGGGCTCTGCTCCTGATAGCAATCCGGGAGTGACTTCTGTCGCCAACAGAGTGAATTTCGCGTGACATGGTAACAATGCATTACAAACTATCATTATTAATGAAATAATGACAATACTCCATTACAACCTATAATTATTAAAGTTTGAGAATTATTACAAATAGTGACAAGCCTTATATGCATTAATAATGAGGGACTATCACCATTAATGAAATAATGACAATCCTCCATTACAACCCGTAGTTATTAAAATTTGGAGTTATTAGTCCCTGTCGAAGGCAAACTAGGGACTCTAGCGTTTGATACAACGTTGACCATGAATTAGTTTGTCTTTGACTTTATGATTTTTTCATGTTTTCCAAACTTTTACATAGGAAAAAATAAATGTTTATTTTTTTTAATATTTAAATTGATTCTATTGCAATAGCTATTGGTTAACAACATGATGTCTTATTGCCGAGAATAGATAGATAAGCTAAGATTTTGAAACTATGACAACTTCATTGAATATATGATAAATTTTATTGACTGTACATAACCTAAGTTTTTAGTCGATTATAACTTCATTACATTCCTAAGTTTTTAATTGAATCTAGGTTAGCATTGATTATATTCTGACTGCTTTAAATATACTCTGAACTACTTAATGATATTTGTCAGTGATTTAAATATAATACAATGATTTCACCACAATTGACAAATGATGTTAGCTGAGGCTTTGCACAAGGTGCTTTAAACTATTCTTATATATGATAATGTTGCTTCGAAAAGGTTGATAGCTTTAATTAAATCTAATTAAAGCCACTACCATCACAACCTCCACTACCTTCATTGCAGCCACCATATCCACAACCTAGACAAATTTGGGGCATTTCATCACCCCCTCCACTACCTTCATTGAAACCACCCTCTCCACAACCCAGACAACTTTGTGGAATTTCAAATTAGTCAAGTTAGAGGAACAAATACATTTCAAATTAGTCAAGATAGAGGAACAAAACCATACTGAACTGATTAACATTTGCATTTTCAAATGCGTGAATAAATCAGTTGATCTGTACATTCTACCCTCTTTTTTCCTCACTGCCTCATCTTCATCTTCCCACTTCTATCCTCCTAGCCTCACTGCCTCATCTTCGTCTTCCCATAACTGTCCTGCTATCCTTGCATAACAATGAATAATAATCCAACTGCACAATAATGAATAGTAATCCAATTGTTTTGGTATTGAGAGAAGGAGCATATTGGCAGCTTAAGTTCACTTGCATGTTCACTTGCATCTTACATTACAGATGGATAATATTCTTTCAACGCTGCTGGATCGGCTCCCCCTGCACCTGCAAACATATCCTGAACAAGGTATTCATTATGACATATTATTTTGTTAATATTCTCAACTTCAAATAGTTTTTCTAACAAATTCTTTCCTTCCTTCGTCAGCGTTGCATCACTACGAATTCTCAACTCAATTCAGGAGAATTATTGTTAGAGGCTTCAATAACTGCAACTCTACTTAGGTATTGTTTGAAATGTTGAGGTCTCTCAAGACATTTGGCCGCAAGATCCCTCGAATAAACAGAACTAGAATACTTGGGCAATGCTCTTTGTTCGCATGTGTCTTTTGTTCTGTCATGTGTTCCAACACTCCGATAGGATAGGAAGGTACTAGAATGAAGCAATAAAACTGGTTGATCTATCTCTAAAAGAAGAGTTCCCCAGCCAGGCACCTTTTTTTTTAGTAGCTTTGACAATGTAGAAGCAACCTCCCTCCATGCATGCACCCTTAGATGGTGGGCACAAGCCTACTTATAAGACAACTTCTTGCAATTCCCGGGGGCTGCCGCTAGTTGTTTACTGCTTCTTCAACACCTTCAACAAATGATGGGAATGGCCGCATCAATTCACTAGGACCGTACTCATACAAAAATCTATGGAACATCATGCCTGGTATGATCCACATAAAGTTTTTTCTCCTTCGGCTTTCGTTTTGGGCATTATTTGGATCCAATTCAATTGATAACAACATGTTCATTACACTCAATATCTTCCCAAACCAAAACATATCTGGATATTCTATTTGACGCCATTACAACCATTTTCTTAGATACCCAATGAATAAAGTTGTGCAAAACTGACTTTAATATCATCGTCAATTATTCATTGGACTGGCCTTTCATGTACCATTTCCTCTGTTGAGCTGTAGAATTTTTTTTATGTTGATATTTCCATTAGACAGATCAAGTGAAGAAACAAATCTTGATTACATCATTAGATGACTAGAGATATTCATCAAGGCTCCATGCCAAAATCAAGCACATGCCACAAATATTGAGCATAAATTTCAATCTGAGCATCGTGTGCACAATGGCTTCAGATATAATTTTTATTTGACCTATAGAGATATAATTTCTAATCTCTTCAGGAAGAGAAATAATTCTTTTTTGACCCGATTCCTACAATTAATTGTTACAATGATTGTATCCCCCAACTATGACCTTGTAATTTTGAAATTAACCAAGGACACTGCAATGCCAAAAATAAGCCCTTTTTATAAGCTTCTTTGTACTTGGTTTTTGCAGTGACTAATGGGTTTACCGAGACCAACCACCTGTAGTGTTCACACCATCCTTGATAGACCGGCTCCATTACCTTAACTTTGAGAGTGAACGTCCTAGGGGGATACGGGGGGTGGGCTAGTGGAAAAACAAAACAACTCTAGCTTACTTCCAGTATCGGGGCATGCGACTGGTTGGTTGTTTATCAGCTAGACGATGACATTGGAGCATGGATGAATAAACAATGCATATTTCTGGGTCCTTTAATAAATCTCCTTACCTCTATCTATAGTGAGAGTGAGGAAGCGTTAAGCGAGCTCGACCTCTAAAAACAACTAAAATCACCTAAGATAATAGCCATGAAATTACAGAGCCATAATCTAAGCTTCATAGTCCTAGGAAATTTGTAAAGGTATAAAAAATACAATTCTCAAACTTTGTTTACATCAACCTCCTAGGCGCTGGCCGACTCGCACCTACACGAAGCAATTCAGGGACGCCTTTGTATATGAGGCCAGGCCAAAGTCACCTGACATAAAAATTGCTGGCTTCTGGGAGAATTCATATTCTTCTCACAACATTGAGCCTGCATTCATATTCTTATCACAACATTAAGCATGCATTCAACAAGGTATTAAAAAAATTCCCAACAAGCCAATATCATAAAAAAATTCTGTAAATGATAACATGCATATAATTTCTTTGAGAGTCAAGGAGTGAGTAGTCCAAACACTGCAAGCCTCTATTCACAATATAAATTTACTAGAAGATATAATTCCTCTGAATTGTTGTGTATGCAAGTGGAGGGAAGAATTGAAGGTGATGACGTACCTGGTTGTGCTGTGGAATAACAAAAACTTAAAGATCCAACCGTTCTGAACTGAAACCTCATTCTCTGTATTGTTTATTTTCTCTCCCACAACCCCATTTCTAAGAGCTCTCTACATTGCATGTCTTAGAGCTCACTACATTAGAGGGAACTCATAAATAAAACTCTCCAACTCCTGATAAATTCGTAGGTTGCAATGTTTAATTTTCATGTTATTTGTTCTTTTGGAACTGAGTGAGATGTTAGCTGCGTCATAATGGAAAACATATGGATTGTATGGATGCCATCATATTTGTAATGAAAGTGCCTAGCAACTAGCTGGATATGTGTAAGGTAAAATGAAAGTGTCGCTACCACGTAGAAGTGTGAACACTTGGAACAATTACTACAAATTCATGCTCTATACAAGTGTCACACCTTCACAACCTTCCACTAAGTATTAAGCCGATTTCCCTGTATGTGCTGCACACTCATGATATCAATCATCCCATGGTTAGATGAAGAATATTTTAGAAAACCATAATAAGAATTCCCCATTCCATGAGATACAACTAAATTATAGTAATAATTTTTTTTATAATTGATGTTTGTAAAGTTAATTTGACCTGTTTATATGGGTTGTGATTTCGAAATCATTTTTCTAAAGATTTTTCATTTCATATATATGTACATATACATTTTTCTGGGAAGCAAAAAAATAATTATGCAATTTTGAAAAAAAGTATAACAATTCTTTTTATTTAATTTTATGTTTTCATAGTAACATAATTTATTTTATGTGTATCAATTTGAAAGATGGAAATAATTAAATATCTAAGATAGCTTGTTCATTTATATGTAAATGTAAATACAAATAATTAATTTGTCATTAACACATATGTCGAATTTTACCAGGGGAAATATCTGGTTGCCGTCTCTCCAGACCTAAGTGGGCTTGGGTGAACATGTTCCATGTCCAAGAGAACCTGCATTTTATTAAGGAAGAATGTTAAGGATGTTTTACAAAGCTAGCCTCCATTATCTTAACAAACTATTAACATTATAATATTGATTGGCCATATATATCAGAGATCATCACCATTGGCGTTTTTGGGGAGAAGAAACATGTCGAATATCTTTCACGAAGATTATGACACAATAGACAAGTGTATCTTATTTTATAGGTTACTAACGTTGTACTGATATAGTAAATAGATTGTTCTTTGTCCTAGTTTTCATTCTGACCATAAAGCTCAAGCTTAGCTCTGATATTTGAGGGTCGACACCAAAGGGAGACGATAAGACTTAAGGGGTTATCCCAACACAAAATTTGCAATGCCTTTCTATAACGAAGTGTTCATCTAGCTTTGATGATTTTGCCTGCATGATACGACCACACAATCCTTCCTTTTGGTCGAGCATGAATCCTTTCTCGTCCTTAATAGAGAGCATGGATACTATATCAAATAGCTACGCCTGCAAATCTGAATCACCAGAAAAAGAAATACCTGCTGGTAGATCAATCATTCCAAGTTCCAGTTCTAGCTAGGAATGAACCAGATAGACCTCTGCAAGTATTATAATTTAATTTAAAGCAATAAGTAAAGACGTGTCAATATACAAAATAAAATAGGAATTATATATGCTTACATCTAATCTAATTGGCAAGAACATCGCCATGCAGTGGCATTTTTTACAAATAGTGATTGTTCTCAAAATATAGTCCCCTTATATACGTTAATAGTGAAAGTCATCAAAAGCTCATCATCACAAGTTACTGTTATTTATAGAAAATGGTGACCATCACTCCCTATGTGTTATTCATAGGAAACGATGACTATCACTAAATGTCCCCATATATGTATGAACAATGATTATCTTTCAACTTCATTAAAAAGTTATGATTACATTGTTTTATTATTTTTGTTAACTTTTTTAAACAATAACAATTTTATTTAACATTAATAAAAAAGACAATATTAATAAAAAGAAGGAAATATTTATAAAAAAATGATTGTAGTCAAATTAAAAAGTAAAAAATGTTTTTTTATTTTATTTTATAATAAATCCATTGTTGCCAATCTACAATCCAAAATAAAAGATTTACTAATCAACAATCCAAATCAAAAGATTTAGAGGCATTACATTTGCTTAAGGGGTTAGAATCAAATCTATTATTGTAAAGTGCTATGGAATTATTATCAAGCCAAATACTTTTGTGATGCATCAAGAAATGAGGTTGAACTTATTCTCTAAATGATGAAACATTTTTTGGAGCTTCTATCTTGTTCCATAGTTCAGTGTTAGGAGTCGATGATTTATGCTATTTGGTTGTTCGCTAGTTGGGATGGAGAGTGATTCAAATTTTTGTAGCTTTATTTCAATTTGTTCTAAAAAAATTCTAGTTACACATTTTGATGTTTTAGATAGTGGATCAATTTATCTCTCATTTCCTCTATCCAATACCTCAAGGAGACTATTAATGAGAATACATCACCCTCGTACCCCTAGCCTAATCAAACATCTACAAGTATAAATCAATAATTATTTGAATATTATTAATGTGGCCACCTTTGAGCGATAGATTTGCATTTAGGCAATGAATATCCTCTCAAAACATTTTAGTTTCCTCCAAAACACCTTTTAAATTGCCCAAAGTCATTTGATGGTTAAGATTTGGTTTCATTACATCTTTGATGTAATGCATCATTAAGTAAGGACACAAATGGAACTCAACATATGAGATATGAGAGAGGAGTACCAAACATATGAATATCCTTATTTACATATTAATATCCTTATTTTTAAGGTTGAGAGATCATCATTGCTCTAAATGGGAGTTTCAATACACTATAAAAGGATGTTATGCCAATGATAGAGATGTAAATAGGAAACAAGAATGAAGGTTTATAAGATAAAAGATCGAGTTTCAATACACTAAAATGATGCTTAGATTCATGCCAATGCTAGAGATGTAAATAGGAAACAAGAATGAAGGTTTACAAGGATAAAAGATTTATATACCATGTGCCTTGATGCATTCCATCAAATTTCTTTTCCTACCAGCTTCTATTTATATTTTAGTAAGACGAGGATGGAACATGTTTGTTATGTTTTTCATACTTAGTTACTGTGGATTATCCCTTTTTAGTCCCTGTCGAAGGCGTAGAGAGACTATAGAAATCAATAATTCATTGACCTCATATTAGTTTGTCATTTGACTATTTTTTTGTTGCATAATCTCTATTGTTCGAACTAGAGAACTAAAAACATTATTTTTTATATAATAAAAAAAACCTTATATGTCATGATCTCATTGGATAATAGATTTGAGGTCTTATTGCCAGCTTCACTATTCCCAATGTTTTATATGTTAGCATATCCAAAGTTTTTGATCATCTACCGTCTTTTTGAGTTTTTACTACTTTTATTGAAATGTTTAGATATCCAAAGTTTTGAGCATCGAGAGTCATTTTTTTATTAGTTGACTTCATATTAGTTTGTCCTTTGACTAAATGTTTTTTGCATAGTCTCTATTGTTCAAACTATTGTTATTGTTATTATTATTTTTATTTTTTATTATTATTAAGTACTTAAAGAGGCATTTTTATTATTACGTACGTAAACATGCCTACCACACTTCATTCTTTCTTAAATGTTTACACAGTGCAAGGCCCTTGGATGGTTCTGACAACCTTAAGTGTTTACCTAACAAGCCTTGCAGCCTTAAATGTTTACTTAACATGCGTGTTACAATACATTTTCCTCTGATTTTTCACTATAGTCTTACCTGTAGTGAATTTGGGTAATATTATTCTTCACCTACATTACTGGTTCACTGGTTGATGCTAGATCGTTGGTTCGCTGGATGCTGCTTATTGTTGTTTGATTCAAATTTTTAAAGTTGAGGTCTTGCAGTTGCAGTTGGACCTCTTGGTGCTTGTTCACTGGTTTGTTTTTTGTTTCTTTCTCTTGTTTGCTTCAACTTTGCAAGGTTGAGGTCCTACATCCGCAATTGGACCTGTTGTTGCAGTTTTCATGGTCGGGGTTTTGTGTCTACGATTGGAACTGTGCTTCTTTCATTCCTCGTTCATGGGTAAGTTTCAGTGCCATGGTTTCATTCCTATTCTTTGTGTGTTGTTTACTATTTGTAGTTTGCAAGTAATAATTTTCAATACTAGGAATGTCTGAGTCAAAATCCTCTTGCAGAACATCTTTGTGTGTGACTACTACGACCAGAGAAACAGGAGTGTACTACTGTCTTGTTCTTTTTCTTGAATGTCAATGTTCGATACATAACCCACCTCTGTTGCAGCCATAGTGACATATAAAAAAGGAAATCAAATTTTCTAGTCCCGAAAACCATACATTTGGTGTATTTTTTCCAGGTTGTTCCCTTCCAAAACATCTTGTTCCCCTTTAAATGTCAATTATGGACACAAAGCCCACCTCTGTTGCAGCCATAGTGACATATAAAAAAGGAAATCAAATGTTTTCCTCATATTTTTTATTCTTGAAAACCATACGTTTGGTGCATTTTTTTCAGGTTGTTCCCTTCCAATCACATATGCCCACTTCCATGTCCTGGACATCATACCATAGCTCTTTGGAAAATAAAAATGCAAAGGGGTTTACAAAACGAATTCAAAGTTATCATTGCGGAGCAAGCATCTACCATGACCTTTCCATCCTTTCTTTCCAGGTTGTGACATGGCATGCTTTTATTCTCTGGATCAAAAACCACGTTTAGATGTTGGTTTTATGCTGTCCTTTGTGTCTTGCAAAGCATCTTCCACCATCGTTTTCAGATATGAATATCGTCTTGTAGAAATGGTTCTTTGTAATCTGAATGGCCAGTTCAATGATCTGTATCAGACTGGATTTCATCTTGTAAGATAATTGAAACATCTTAGAATATCTTCTTCGTCTTGTAAGATAATTTAAACCTTGACAAGTTGTGCTACGTGCTGGTCCCGTTCATGTGGTAAAAGTCCATAATGCCTAGTTCTTTTGCTTTTGTTTATCCAACAGACCATCTATATGGGTTTTCTCAGTGGAGGACATCAAGAAGTCATTTCAGATCTGTTTTGGTGTTGATTTGTGAAGAGTGGGGATGAAAATAAATTATGAATAGGACTGTAAAACTATATACAGTGGCTACAAAAATGCTTATAGGATGCACACATAGAATAAGTTCAAAAATGACATGCCTTAAATACTCGGTCTTTGTGTTGAGAAAATTTATAGTGTTATTTCATTTGCGTTGTCTCTTCTATATGGTTCAATGTTCACTATAACTTTGTTTGTTTTTCATATGCTATAGCAACCATGGGGAATTGAATTTGACACGAAGAAGGTTGAAGGATATAGCGGAATTGGTATGTAGTTCTGGAATTATAGTTTTCATTTTTCTTTTTCTTTTTCCTATTTGCATATTATCTAAATATAGCTAAGAAACTTCTTGAAAATCACAACTTAAAAGATGAATCAAGTAATAGATGTTGAGTTCTATGAAATAGATATAGACTCCATTGTACATGACAACATCGACTAGGTATTGCATAGCAATGGGAATTTTAGATTAGATGCATTCTCGTATACTGTGGGAGATTGTCTCTTCGATGCATTTCAAGTTCTATTGCATTTCCGTTATTCCTCGAACAACCTGTGCAATGGATTGATAAATCATTTCTTGGTCTGTTTAGAAAATGGCGATGTTGAGGCATTAGAGTCGTATCAATACGAATTGACATTTTATTTTCTTTTCCAGTTGCATGGAATACATGATGTCACTACGTATTTTTCAAAGATACGGTTGTCTGCATATTCAAATCTACCTGGACATGAGAGGGGAATTTGGGGAGATACATTTTTTATATGGTGGTTGTCCAAGCAGCTGGATATATCAATTGGAATATGATCATTAACAATAAAAACAAGATATCTACTATTCAACAAAACTGCATCTAGGGATCCATATTGCATCTTGTTCCATGATGCCAATCCCGTCAGTGGTCATTATGAACCACTACTCTATAGAAAATTATCCATATGAAATATTGGAGGACCTCTTATTTACTTGTCCCTCATTTGCAAAGACCTTCAATCACATTGGAAACAAATTATGCATCATATACACTCCCATGGATTGCACATAGAGACAACTATTGCATCTAGTTGTGGAGATAGTATGTTCAATGCAATTTCCTATTTGATAGAAACAGAGTTTGATGTGCACTCACTGTGCCTTTACACTACACAATCCTTTTGCAATGAAATTATAGGTGGAAGTCAATAGGCATTTAACTGCTTGCATCAACACCTTTTACCACATCTCCTAGAAAGCATGCCGATAATTGGAAGTTGGCAACAATACCTTGTAAACATGGCAATGCCATATGAGAAAGGAAATGTAGAGGGTAGAAGATTCTGTTTACAATGGATATCTATCATATTCAGAGTAAATATACAGTTCTGGTCAGCCCTGTCGGATGGTACTGTCCATTCCTACTGTATTGACTCAAACTACGATTGAACAATTGACATCATGTCGTTGAAAAAAGATACGTCACACATCCATTATCAACCTTTGATAAGAAATACTACTAGCTCGGTATCCACTGTCCATGCCACCCAAACCACATTGAATTTTCATAAGCGTCGCATGCTATTTAATCATAATGAAACTCATCCCATTTGTCATGAGGTCATATAGAGCTTAAACAAAAAACGTAGACTAACTTATCACAACTTGAAAAAGGTCTTACGTGAGAGAAAAAAATACACTGGTACACTTACTTCTAGACCTATGGGTTGTACAACCGGCCATCATGAGGTGAAAGGGAGCTCAACCAAGAAATAGAAAATCACATATCACAACCTAAAAAAAATTGTTTGTGCACAACACAATCACATTTTCACACTTTCTGCTGAACACAAACATCACATGTCCAATGACAAAGAACATCACCGTTTTCACCATTGAGATGGTGAGGATGCCATGCTCATAAAAAATGTCGATTCCACCTTCAACATGGCTTGTCAACAAGTGAAACTAGTTTCCAGTGGCAACCATAAGTTAACCTACCACATGTTGAAAAAAAAGATGCGTGAGAGAAACATGTGAAACTACATATCCCACAATAGTCATGGTACTGACCGAGAGGAAAAGATCACATATCGTGGCCTAGAGACAACACCATGCACTGCTAGCAATGAAAACCAACAAACACTTACTACGCATGCTTGTCTAGGGAAGAGAGATACAAAACAGATCTCTATGAAACAAATTAAAGACACTCCTTCCATTGCATGTGAGATTTACAATCAATTGAATTTCGAAAAAAACACTAAGTCTTTCACCCCTGACTTGCAAACAAAATACCTCAGCTTGAAACTAAATGATAGAACATTTTCTAATGGCAATATTTGTCTTCCATGCAAACGATCACTTGAAAATGGAAAACTGCCACACTTTGCAATGCCTGACCAAATAATATGTAATACACCACTACCAGATGTAAGTACACTTATAGAACTTGAAGAGAGACTTGTGTCTCTGTGAATTGCACTTGCACAAATAAGACCCTAGGGCTATAAACGACCCCAAATGGGCTTAACAAGATCAATTATTAATGTGCCTTTCCAACTAGATGTTGTGCAAAAAGCCTTGCCACAATTCATTAGTGATACAATGACAACTGTTGTAGCTCTCAAAATATGATTGCAATACAAGAATGCATACCAGACATGTAAAGTGTGCATGCATGTTGTCATGAAAGCATTAAAATAATTATGTTCCAGGGCCCTGTACAAAGCACATAACATGTGTATAAATGATAACTGGAACAATGTTATTGAAGAAGGAGATGACAACTCTGCACATACTTTCGACATTGCTAGTGAATTTGATAAAAGCAATGAATCAGAGAATGAAAGACCTGTTGAAACATTGATACATGGATTCACTGACTCACAACACATTGGTGACTTGCAAGACAATATTTTCGAAATTGCACCTGTTGAAGGGAAATGCCCACTTGGAAGATTCAAGGACAAATTTTCTGAGGAAATGAACTTCCCAACATTCTTATATGGAGATCCACATCCCAGTGACATCACGAAATGATTCAACTATCAAAAAATAGTTCGATGGGAATTGTTACATTCAAGCGGTGACTTCTCTTATCACATACCAAATTTGTTTTTCAAAACAATGCGCATAATAATTGAGAAATTTCTCTCTTGCATGTGGGTGAAAATAAGAAAAGGCCAGCTACAAGGAATAAAGTTATTGGCCAAAAATGTCAAGTACAAAGAAAACCTAGAAAAAATTCTAAAATCTAATATTGGATACATAGATTTTAAAATAAATCCCATCTCTCTTGACTATTTGCAACAAAACAAGAAAACTATTTTTGCAATGATACAACAATTGGGACCGCCAAAATTTTTCATCACATTTACAAGTGCAGAGCATCGCTGGGATCCATTGGTGGCTACGTTGTCTGCATTGTATAGGAACAGGAAAAGGAAAAAACAAACTGATACATTGGAAAAGGATGACATTGACTACCTCATAAGAAAAGACCCAGTGACATTTACTCGCTACTATAGGCATAGAATAAATGATTTGAGGCAATTTATATGTCATGATGAAGAATTCTTCGAAAAAATATCGGACTACTATTTTGTGACTGAATTCCAGAATAGAGGGAGTGAGCGTGACCACACATTGTTGTGGATAAAGGGTGCACCAGTCTATGGAAATGAAAACAACTCATAGATTTAGCAGTTTCTCGACAAATACATAACATGCAACAAAGATCATTTGGATCCAAAACTTGCCAAAGTTCATAGACATTATCATACAAGAAGCTGTAAAAAATGAAAAAATTCACACTACAGATACAACTTCCCTGTGCCACCAATGAGAACAACAAGAATCATAGAGTAAATTAGTTTAGAGGACAATGTTCTCATTGAGAAATCTAAATCTTTGTTCGCATTTCTAGAACAACGAGACTTTGATGACTTAATGAGCTTCGAAGAATTCTTGGCAAAGCTAAATCTAACATAAGATGAGTACATCCAAGCCATACAATCTACACTTAAACAACCGACAATTTTCCTTAAACAAAAACTTTCCCATATTTGGAACAATAGTTTCTCCAAGGACATGCCAGTTATGTGGAATGCAAATACATATGCACAATATGTCCTCAATGCATACGCTGCAACATCATATTGTACCTCGTAGATGAAAAAGGTTGACAAATCTATGACAAGTGCATTCAAAAGAATACACAAAGAACATGAAATAAGTCATATTGATGCTATGTAAATGATACGTACACTTGGAAATACATTACTTAATCTTCAACAAATGTCTTCTCAACAACCACTCCACATTGCACTTTCCCTGCCCCTCAACTGTAGTTCAAGGAAATGTGTCTTCATAAACACATCTCCACTTGAGAAACATACATTTGTGCTTAAACCACCGTCTTTTCTAGAACAAGACCCTGATAATTCAGAGGACATACTATGTCGCTCTATTATTGATTATTACCTCTAGCGTCCATCTCCTATTAAGCATATCTGCTTAGCATAGTTCATATCACATTACAAAAATAATGGTGCACCCATATCAAAAAGAAAAAACCCTCTGTAATACGCTTTGTCAAATACAACAAACATACTGACTATGAAAACTATTGTAGAGAAAAACTATTGTTGTACATTCTATTTGATCAAAATGAAAACACATTAAAACATAACTTCCCTACATGGGAAGCTGTGCATATTTCTTATGAGACTACAATACAAACCAATGAATCTAGATTTACATACAATGTTAATCCAACATGGGGTGATTTAGAAAGTGCAGTTCATGAACTAGAAAACCCTCACAATGTTGATGAGACATTGAAAAACTGTGAGTCCTATGACTTGCACGCAGATTTGCCTCGTCGTCGAGCAACCGACATTGAAAAATGTATCAATATTGGCTTTCAAGTCACAAAACATCCTTTCTTTATTGAAAATAACGAATACTACAGAGTTAGACAACTGCTGAATCGAGAACAACAAGCAATTCTAAAGGACATTGAAATTAAAAAACGTTTAAACATGCACACTCATGTGCACTTGTTCCTTACAGGCGGGGTAGGAATAGGTAAGACATTCACAATGAAAGCACTATTCCAAATGCTTATACGAATCTATGATTCAAACAATCCGTTTGACCCTATGAAACCAAAGGGGATAATAGTTGCATACACAAGAAAAGTTGCATATAATGGAGATGGAACAATAGTCCACTCTGTATTTTTGATGCCTTTTAACAAGTCACAGTTTCTTCCACTCAGGAAGGAAACATTAGATACCTTGTTTAAGATTTATGAGGAACTACAACTTGTCTTCATAGATGAGACATCTTTGATTGGAAGTCCCTTCTTGTATTCCATTGACAATCGATTGAGAAACATAAAACATGTGCACACCAAATACTTTGGGAACATTGACATGATATTCTGTGGGGATCTTTACCAGGCACAACCCATCCAATATTCTTTGATATTTGAACAACCTATGGTCAATATGCAAACAGTGACGCATGACTTCTGGAAAGACAATATAAAATGCTTTGAATTACATACTACAATGCGATAGACAGTTGAAACATTTACT
Source organism: Picea engelmannii (assembly GCA_009831015.1). Lineage (NCBI taxonomy): Eukaryota > Viridiplantae > Streptophyta > Pinopsida > Pinales > Pinaceae > Picea > Picea engelmannii. The sequence goes on along the minus strand of ML788202.1, from coordinate 159,335 downwards.
ACAATTCTGAATAGAATGCGGACAAACAACCAAACATATGATGACTTAAGATATATCAATTCAAGGTGCATGAGACCTGCACCGACATACCCAACCTTCCCTTACCTATTCTACATGAATAGGGATGTTGTAATGCATAACAAGTACATGCTATCACTCATGCATGGCGATGATATCATCATCAATTCAATTGACCTCGAAGAAGACAACCATGGAAATGTACCATGTCATGAACATACAACCACTTTTCCTTTCCAACTTGTCCTAAAATTAGACATGCTAGTTGAAATATATCCCTGCAACTATGATTCACGGGATGGCTTGGTGAATGGTGCAGATGGAATACTCAAATATTATACCAAAACAGAAAAATTTGATGTCCTCTAGATTAAGTTCCATGAGCCGCATATTGGCCACCGACAAGCAAAAATGTTGGCTTATCTATATAATTCAAACACTGCACACGATTGGACACCTATCTTACAAATATCAAAACCAATATCGACATCGGCAAAGACAGGTCGACTAAAGATTCAAAAACAATTTCCAAATAAACTTGCATGTGTATGTACAGTCCACAGATCGCAAGGGCTAACACTTGATAGTGTTGCATTTGACCCTACTGGAATTCGAATACACGGACTTGTATACACAACATTGTCTCGTGTCAGAATTATAGACTCCTTGTATTTACTAAGTGCTCTTACAAAAGATTACTTCAAAGTCAAACATAAAGTTGATATTGAGATGCAACGCCTTAGTACAAGCGCAAAATGGAATCTACAGTATGATTACCAATCGATACAAACAAACTCATTTGTATCAATTCTCTCACTTAACACACACAACCTACATGCACATGTGGATGGTATACTCAATGACTATGACACAATGCAATCCGATATTCTGTGCTTGTAGGAAACATACATGACATTATGCATGCAAAACAAGTAATTTCCAAATCACACTTGCATATCAAGTTACATTACACATGGGGTGATGATATTAGTGAAAAAACATGTAACAATTTTGGAGCATATGCATTTCGAAGAAAACAATGTTGAGATGGTGCTCGCAAAAGTAATTTTCCATGAATCAAAAATTGCAATACTGAATCTCTATGCTGCTCCGCATGCAACATTCTCCAACATACTAAATGTTCTTTCAAATGCATTAGAGCATTTACATATAAACTAAACCATTATCATTGTAGGAGACTTCAATATTGACATGCTACAAAATAATGCCAAAACAAAAGAATTGGAAACCTACATGTGCATATACTGTCTCCGCTTTCTTTTGGATAGGATAAACCATGTACAAAACACACTTATTGACCATGTATGGTCGAAAGTGGTCATTTCAAAATACAACCTCTTTATCTTAGACACATACTGGTCTGATCACGATACAATTAGTATTGTACTTGAATTATGAAATATGCATCAAACATATTGAAAAATCATATTTCTAATCTCAAAGCATATCTGTCTAGCTTGTTGCACAAACCAAGTTATCCAACTTCTTAGTTTTTCCTAGTTTGTAATTGATTTTGGACACAATTTTTTTTTATATATAAACAGACATGGATCAAGAAAAAAAAAATGGTACATGCTTCTACTATATTCCTTTGATTCTAGTTTATTTACTATATGTACATATTACTTGTTTTTTCCTTACATACCAACTTACATTCATATTCATTGTGTTTTGTACTTTCCTTCATTGAAACAAACAGGAAAACTGGACAAGGCAAAGAACTCTTAACCAGAAATGTAGAATAAGACATACAAAGGTGCATACTTCCACCGTATTCCATATCCAACCGTTTTTCATTTACTCTGTCTATATTTATTCTGCTGGTTTATAGCTCTTTTTTTTCCCTTAGATATTGCATATCTTCCTATATATTAACTTATCTTCACGTCAATTGTATTTTCTGTGCCGCTACCTTGAAATAAACAAAATTGTATTCCATATTTTTTTCATGTGTTCCTACATATCAACTTTCCTTCATGTCCATTGTACTCTCTGTATTGCTACATTGAAAAAAGAATAGACTAATTGAACATGAGGATGAAGCCTTATGTGCCACAACTGAGAAAGATGGAGTATAATATTCCAAAAGGTATGCCAAAAGTGGTGCCAAAGCAAATACAATGCATATGCCTAATTCACATCCATATCAATTATGAAAAATATACACATGTTCATAACCATTATTTCACAAGTGATCTGGGCATGAGCAGTGAATCATCACAAACATCAACAAAACGACAAGGCCGAAGATAATGATTCATAGATTATTTTCTCGCTATGTTTAGGAAACAAATATCCTCAGTTATTTATTCTACTATGCCCTGGTAAATATGTTTGTCATTTACAACACACGTTTTTTAGTTCACAAGAACTATCGACAAGTAGAAGTGAAACCTCCATCATAGTGCAAGGTCCAGAGACTAAGAGGCATGGTTATAAAACTCTAATCTGCATACTTTATCCAATTTGTACATATATTGAATCTTGTCATATTTTAGAATATGCTTGCATATAAGAATGCCAAGTTATATATTTTGTCTATTGCTTATGGGTTTGAGAAAATTTTTCCAGGCGAAAACACCCTTCAAATTGGAACATGGTTTACATTTGGGCCACCAAAAATACTATTAAAATAAAATAATATGAATAATGTTGAAATAAATATAAACAACATCTCTTTAAACTTGAATCGGGGTCTGTTGAGCTCCAACTATATTTCATGGCTGATAATGTTTTTACCATAGTTTATGTGTTTCTATCTCTTGATAATTATCAGACTAAGTGTTGTTGTGTGAGGGATATCGTTCTTTTCTCCCTTTCTTTTTCCTCTTCTATACTTACTCATTTTCCCCTTTTCTTCTTCCCCTCTATTATCTATTTCTGGTTCTATACTTAGTTGCATTTCTATGCTCGCGGGTTCCTAGGGTGGTAGACTGAGAAATCCTCATCTCCATCTACATCTTCACATCACGAGTCCGTCTGACCATCGTTTGTTTCCATACTTAGCCAATTTTATGGTCGCGGGTTCCCGGGTAGACGCTATCGAACTCTCATGCCTCGTGTTCGGGGTATACATCTTGCACCCAAAACTTTAGTGATCTACAATTAGACCCCAGACTCCTCGAACTCGCAAGCCTCACTCTACCTACGATGACTCCGTCTCACCCCCCCATCTTTCCATACTTAGTCGATTCTTCAAAGTTTCATGAGTTCACAGACTCCCAAGTTCAAAAAAGTTTCAAATCATTTTTTGCTCCCCTCCATCCCCACCACCTTCGCCCCTTCCTAATGCACATTAATTATGATTTTAATAGTGAAAACTCACCACATAGGTTCAAAAATATTGGCATTAATAAGCGGAAATCTCGAGGACATCTCCCATTAAAACACATTAATGGGAGAATATTATGGGATCTGATGAATTTTTTGTGTCGATCTTGAATTGGCAAAAAATTGTTGGTTATTTTAGATTTTTTAAGGCATCATCATAGTAAGAATGCAATATTGTGCTAGCCCACTATCATATACAAAGGTGTTGACATGATGTCCCTCTTTAATATTGTGTATATATTACATCTTGCCATTTTTTAGAATATGCTTGCATATGAAAATGTTAACTCATATATTTTCTCTATTGCCTATGCGTTTGAGAAAAATTTGCAAGCCGAAATCACCCTTCAAATTGGAACATGGTTTACATTTGGGCCACAAAAATACTAATAAAATAAAATAATATGAATAGTATTGAAGTAAATATAAACAAATTATCTTTAAACTTGAACCTGAGTTTGTTGAGCTCCAGGTACATTACATAGTTTAGAATGTTTTTCCCATAGTTAATGTTTATGGCCGTGAGTTACCGGATTGGTGCTATCGAACTCTCATGCCCCCTATTCCATGATATACATCTTACCCAAAAATTTTGTGATCTACAATTCGACCCCCAGACTCCTCGAACTCGCAAGCTTCACTTTACCTACGATGAGTCTGTATGGGTCCGTCTGACCTCCCCGCCTTTCCATACTTAGTTGATTCTTCACCTCTTGTTGTCACATATTCACGGACTCCGATCCATCCCCACTTCGCACACTTCCCAATGCAAATTAATTACACTTTTATTAGTGACAACTAACCACACAGGTTCGAAAAGATTGGCATTAATGAGCGAAAAGCTCGAGGACATCTCCCATTAAAATGCATTAAACCAAGATTTATGAGAGATTATATTATCATCCTCCAGTGTTCATTTTAAACACTATCAAGACAAAATTGCTATCACATGTTGAAATATAAACAAATCTTCATCAAAGCATTATCTTTTCTCACAGGAAGCCTAGATGCACCCCAGTCACCTGAACTGAGCGATATTTCGATGTACCAACTCAACCTCCCTATTATCGAATTGGCAGAGGTCAATATTATGGGATTTGTTTTTTTTTTTTTTGTGTGGATCTTGAACTCAGAATAATTGTTGTTTACTTTATTTTTTTAAGGATTTATACCCCGCCTTTCCATAATTAGTTGATTCTTCACCTTGTGTTGTCACAGATTCACGGGTCCCCGAGATCCCAAGTTCACAAAAGTTTCAAATCATTTTTCGCTCCTGTCCATCCCTGCCACTTTTTTGCCCTTCCCAATGCAAATTAATCATTCCTTTATTAGTGACAACTCACCACATAGATCGAAAAGATTGGCATTAATAGAAGAAAAGGTCGAGGACATCTCCCATTAAAATACATTAAACCAATATTTACGGGATATTATATTATCATCCTCCAACGTTCATTTTAAATACTATCAGGAGAAAAGTAATGTTCTCATCACCTTATGGATACAACTCGACAACATTTATGTGGAGATACGTTGAATATTTTCGGGCGTGAGGACTAGAGTTTTCAGTGGTCTAGAGATTATGACTACTACTCGTCCCCTTCTGCCCAGAAGGAAGTTATCTAGACATCTGGAATTGCATGAGCAAGTTGTTTCCCTGAAGTTTTTGACTGTAAGGAGTTGGTCACCTGGTGGGCCGAAAATTATATTTCGAACCAGTGGATTATCCAGTTGCGGGACCATTCCCAAGTTTCCCTATCACCTCAAGTATTTAGAAATATGTTAAGACTTCCCAACCCAATGCTTACTTTCAAGGGGGAGGATTGTAGAGAGTCATTAAAGAAGCACGATAATGGATTGGACCTCTTACTGGAGTTCTTAGATAACCCACCCAACGGTCTTTCCCGGGGATGTTGTAGGTGAATCCCCCTGCAGACAAGTGGATTCCCTCTTGGTCTCTAGACTCCTAAGGCCAAGACATAAAAGTGCTTAACATGGACACTGGCTTACTTTAGATCTAATCAAGCTAATAAATGAAAGAGAAGGAGAAAGATATGTACCTTATTAGAGACGTTTGTCCTTGCAAAGTCCATGCTGAGCTTCAATCTTGACCTCCTTGATAGGTCCTACAAAACAAACAAAGATACAATGGACTTCCTACTCTACTAAGATTAGCTCAAACATAGATCCATCTATTGCAGAAAAACTCATGTGGAACAAGCATCAGTTTGAAATAAACAAGCCAAGCATTGATTATTAATGAGAACAAGTAAAAGTACTTACAATCCTTTCAATGAAGTTGCAACAGCTTATTCCAGTTCTCCTTGTCCAACCCCTTTGCTCAAATAATCTACACTGATTGCTTTGATGACATCTCACTCATGAGATCATAAGTTTGATGTAATTCTCAATCTCCATTGTCAATACCTTCTTATGAGATCATAAATTAGGTATAATTATCAACCTTCCTTATGCCTTTCACCATGATAAGACCTCCTTATATAAACTTGGAGAGGTCCAACCACTTGAGAGATATTTGGGATAAGTTGAGGATTCCTCTCCTTCAGTTGAGGATCTCCCCTAAGATCATGTCTTGACCATCTATTCAAATCCAACCACCTTCAAGATTTGAGGGATTCTTCCCTTATTTGCCTCAACAAACCCAAAATTTGCTAAAAAAAGGGCAGCGCTCCCCCAAAAGGGTGCACAGGGTGCTCACACACTCCCCCAAAGAGGCTCAGGGAGCGCCAACACTCCCTGATAGTGGGTAGGGGAGCGATCCTCTCCAAAATTCATTTTTTGAGTGGTTTTTCCAATGGCAAAAGGCTTGTACTTCCTGTCAACTGATTTCTCTTCTTCCAAACTAGCCTTTGAGGTGTCTTAAGTGTCTTTGTGATGTCGTTAAGGCCATGACATAGGAAATATGGTAGTATGATGTTTGTGACACATACGATACTTATAGTCAAGATGTGACACTTGCAGACAAGATGCAACACTTACGACACTCGTAATGACGACACTTGCGACACTATTGAAGTGAGTAATTTTGAGGTGTAACAGATTGCCCCCCAAAGTACGAAGTTAGAAGACGATGATGACTGAAGTACTTTGTATAATTTTTCGAGCAAGGGTATGGACATAGAGAAACCGAAAAAATATGCACACAACCATCAAACAAATATTATGACAGGTTTCAAACCCAAGGTAGGCATACCTATGCTTGAGTGATAAAGACTTTTTAGGTATGGCCGCCATAAAATACACCGTGGATCCATAATTATATTGAAAAAATGGTATAGCCACTATAGATACAATGTGGATCTATACTCCTATGACCTGAATTGATCGTAGACACGAAGAATAGACAGTGGATCTATGAGACAACAAGACATAGCCACGACCAATACAAAGTGGATCTATGTAACAATATATGTGTCATAGTTCAGAAGAATTCCTTCGCAACCTGGGCAAAGTATACATAAAAGTGATGACACTCAACCCAGGGTCTTCTTACCGATCCTGATGTAGGATGAATCTAACCATGTGAATACATGTCCTGATGTCAAACACGGAAGAAACCACTTGATTACCGGTCAATGATGTAAATCGTTAACAAGCATGAGGGAGATCACCATTGATGTCAATGATTCCCAAGGTACTCTAGTACATCCCGACGAATGTGAATGAATGAGTTGAAGTCGAACATTCGTGGAATCATCCGATCGGAGGTCAATGATGTAAACCCATTGTCGGACATGAGGGGGCCTGCCATTGAGGCATGCAGGTCCCAAGGTACTAATTGGTTTCTAAGTCTAGTTCACGGATAATGTGTTGAATTCGACAGGAACAAACTCATCGAAGGAGGGCCTTGATGTATCCCCCATCAACGACACAAAATAGTCACAAAGATGTAATTGGTAGATCAATTGAACATGGAGTGACATGGGTATTGAAACATGATATTTGTGATGGTTGACTCTCATGGTAGATACTTCCCTTGAACACTAAGGCACGATAGCAAAAACATGACATGGAACAAAACTTTATGATGTAGTGGATGTTGTGACTTTTGTCAGGTGACGCAAAGGAGTAAAAGAAAACCAAAGGATTGGCTCAGTGTAGAGGTTTAGTGGATTAAAATGCGTGCAAAGACAAAGTGCCATGCTCAAGGGAGGTCCTAAGAGATACTGGTAGTGTTCTAAAAAAGTATTAGGTGCAGTTGAAACATTGGGAGGATTCGAGATCACTGGAGTGGGGAACAACCAAATCGATAATCTGATGGTGAGTCCCGGAAGACTCAGTGTGGCAATGTATGGAGGACCAAAGTTTCCCAATGAAGAAAAGGTAGTTGTCAGTTAATTTGGACAGGATAAGCAGGATTCGATGATGGATGAGAAACATTTGTATAACCCGGTGGGCTCTGAGCATTATAAGCCGGGTGATTTGCTTGCCCATAAAGAGGATAAACATTTTTCCCTTGAGGATGGTAAGGAGTATATCCTAGAGGCAGATACACATTAGACCCATGAGGAGGATAAGGTTGTTGTCCCTGAGGACTCCAAGTGGTATTTGGGTTGCTGCCCAGATAAGGTTGTCCATAAGATGTTTCAGAAGGAACAAGATTTGAGACTCCTCCTTGTGGGTTATGATATGAGTGTCCCCCAATGTGGGGTTGGGTAAAAATACCTCCTGAAGATACTCCCTAGGATTGGGAAGGGTTTCCAGCAAATGAAGGTTGCCCCCCTTCCAGTGGTGGATTAACGACCGGGGTATGACTGGCAAAGGGAGGTTTCCCTCTAGTAGGAACATGAAAAGGGGGCTGTCCCCCAGGAGGGGTAGGCTTGACATAGAATGGTGGTCCTCCAGGAGGGATAGGTCCACTATATGGTGGTTTCCCTTCAGTCAGTTGTATTTGGATGACAAGGGTCTGCATTCTCTGGTACAAAGACGTCCTAGCAAGATCGTGCGGAACATGTGAAGTTGTAGAGTGAAAGTTTGTAAAAGTGGGGGTAGGGATCGAAGTGCTTTGGGAATGAGTAGAGGTGATGATTCTAGAATTAGGATAGACTTGTGATGATGCAAAAATAGGGTTAATGACCTGATTGATGGGTTGATTCATAGTTTGACTGGATGGTCTTGTTTCACTAGGAGGGTCATGAGGATGAAAGGGTTGTCGAAAGGATTCAAAATGCTCATAGAGATCGCATCTCGATGAATTCCTCCATACAGAACAAGCAGGTGTGGGATTTGTATCCATTGTAATGGTAGGACGAACAAGAGTCCTATACTCATCACCAAAGGTTGGTTCTGTGGATCCCATATATGTTTCGGTAAAATATGTCTCTGGTAACTATGGGACCTCTTCGTCTATGATGTTCCCAAGGGAGTCTAAACGAAGAAAAAGTGGTTCGAGAGGGGTGACCATCATATATGTAATGTGAGGAGTGGGATTCTTAACCGTAACCGAAGTGCCTTCTTGATTTTCTAACGGAGGAGTGACAACACTCCCAGTGTTAGATTGATTTTCTACCTCTCCATGGTAGTTGTCTTCTGGAGGGTTAGGAGGTAAGGGTTGGTAGCCTTCCGGAGGCATCCCTTGCATCCTACGCGATCGGCGAAGGCCTTTTTCGTCTATAGGCTCAATTTTGGAGAATAACAGTACACGCTGAAAATCTAGGGCCAACTAACAGAAAGAAACAACATACGCTAATAAAATCTAGGAATCAGAACCAAACAAACAAGACTTCTCTCGATGATCGTACTAGTTGGTGATGAAATTCAACGTCATGTGACCAAGTCAAGAAGGGGCTAGGATATGGTGGAACAGTTACAATGGTGACCTGCTTAACATAATTTCAACTTGGTGTAAGCTTCCATGTAATAATTGTGGATTTACCCTCCAAGGAGCCCGAGTGAGTTTGACCAATGTCTGTTCCAGGTACGGTGAGACTTCCCTTCACCGCCACCTCATGTAAGTACCTAAGGATTACGGAAAATAAGGACACCAACTCGCAGTTAGCCCTTGGGAAGGTACAATCGACAGTCCGATCCGAATGTATGGGCAAGATAACAAGTTCGAAATCAACTCGAGAGGATCCCACACATAATCATGGGTATACCTTCAAGTGACCCCCAATATACAATCCAACCACTACAAACAACTAAACCACGGAGGGATAATCTCCATAACTCACCCGAATGCGACCTCATGTGTAACCCCTATGTGAGAGGGGGATCCCAGAAAGCCTATATGACAATTGGATTTGACTCTCCCTATCTCAGGATGCCAATGTTTTTTTTGAAAAACTTTGGAGAGTTGTACTCACAACCTAATCCAAAGTGCTAATCCTAGTTTAATGTTGGTAGAAGATCCTAAAAACAAAAATGTTCTAGATAATTTTTAATTCATGTTGACTTTAGGGTTTTTCTTTACTCAAAGGGTGCATGACAATGAAACTAATGGTATGATGACTCAAATCCCAAAAAATGCACAATAATATGATAAACAATCTTTTCTTTCGATGAATGGCTATTTAAGGGAAAGAGAGAAAGTTGTTTTCCCTATCAAACACTAAGATGCAATGTCCTCATACAAGTGTTTCTCAATGAAATCCAATGAATTGCTAAAAATTTCAGAAATTCCTTCTAATATCCAAACCAATCACTAAAATATGTCCTTTTGTTTATATGTGAATGATAATAAGATGCAAGACTTCTAAATGTCAATCAGACTTCAAGATTTAATAGTCAGAAGAAAACCTCACACGAAACAAAAAACACACTCTCGTCGTGAAATAGACAAGAAGGACAAAGATAACCAAATTGCAAACAAGAACCAAAAACCTCAAACAAAAGAGAAATGATGGAAAGTTTACCTCAAAGATCAAATGAAAAGGTTCACAGACCTTTGGATTTCCTCAAAAAAGTTTTCACTCAATTAGATAAAGGAGAAGAAAACAACAAGGTAACTCTAGGTCAACAAAGACAAAGAGTTATTGCATAGCAAGGACAAATGTCAAAAATCGAATAAAGAGATGAATAATCCTTAGAAATCAAATAATTGGAGGCTAAACAAGGACACACTAAGATAGCACAAACCCTTAGCAGATGAATCAACAAAAAGACTGAGGAAAAACCAATTTCTAAGAAGACTTCTGCAGAAAAAGGGGTAGCGCTCCCCGAAAAGGGGACACAGAGCGCTCCAACACTTTGTGGAAGACTGTAAGGGAGTGCCAACGCCCTGGTGCTAAGGGAAGGGGATCGCTGGCCTCTAAAAACTCAGAATTTTGCCCAGAAATGAAAAAAACTCAGAGAAAATGCAAGAATTTAGAGTGTAAGATGGATCCAAGAGCCAACAATCATATCTAAGGATCAGAGACACATCATGGAGAATGTCAAATGAGTGGGAAAAGGGCTAAAACAAGATCTGGGAATGGAAACCAAAATCATAGCTCCTCCTCAATTGAGTCGCCAATTTCTTTTGTAGGTGAATCTCCTTGTGGACAAGTGGATTCCCTCTTGGTCTCTAGACTCCTAAGGCCAAGACAAAAAAGTGATTAACATGGACACTGACTTCCTTTTAGATCTAATCAATATAATAAATGAAAGAGAAGGAGAAAGATATTTACCTTATTAGCGACTTTTGTCCTTGCAAAGTCCAGGCTAAGCTTCGATCTTGAGCTCCTTGATAGGTCCTTCAAAACAAACAAAGATACAATGGACTTCCTACTCTACTGAGATTATCTCAAACATAGATCCATCTATTGTAGACAAACTCATGTGGAACAAGCATCCGTTTGAAATAAACAGGCCAAGCATTGATTATTAGTGAGAACAAGTAAAAGTACTTACAATCCTTTGAATGAATGTGCAACAACTTCTTCCAGTTCTCCTTGTCCAACCCCTTTGCTTAAATAATCTACGATGATTTCTTTGATGACATCTCACTCATGAGATCATAAGTTTGATGTAATTGTCAATCTCCATTGTCAATACCTTCTTATGAGATCATAAGTTAGGTATAATTCTCAATCTTCCTTGTGCCTTTCACCATGAGAAGGCCTCCTTATATAACCTTGGAGAGGTCCAACCACTTGAGAGATATTTGGGATAAGTTGAGGATTCCTCTCCTTCAGTTGAGGATCTCCCCTAAGATCATGCCTTGACCATCTATTCGAATCCAACCACCTTCAGGAGTTGAGGGATTCTTCCCTTATTTGCCTCCACAAACCCAAAATTTTCTAAAAAAAGGGTAGCACTCCCCCAAAAGGGTGCACAATGTTCTCAAACACTCCCCCAAAGAGGCTTAGGGAGCGCCATCACTCCCTGACAGTTTGTAGGGGAGCACTCCTCTCCAAAATTCATTTTTTGAGTGGCTTTTCCAATGGAAAAAGGCTTGTACTTCCTGTCAACTGATTTCACTTCTTCCAAACTAGCCTTTGAGGTGTCTTAAGTGTCTTTGTGATGTCATTAGGGGCATGACATAGGCAATATGGTAGTATGATGTTTGTGACACATACAATACTTATAGTCAATATGCGACACTTGCAGACAAGATGCGACACTTACAACACTTGTAATGACGACACTTGTGACACTATTGAAGTGAGTAATTTTGAGGTGTAACAGGGAACATGACCAGATTATAGGTCAGTGCATTTAAAAACCCTTTTCTGGAAATTTCATGGCTTTTCCTGAGGATAATGGGACAAGAAAGTACAACCAACATATCTCGGATGATTCTGTATATTTTATATTTTACGTTGGGAAAAAGCAGTTTTCGATTGGGGCAAGTTGATTTCCATTGAAATATCTTCCCAGTTATTGCAATACACAAGGAAACATAAATTCTTTATGTCATCTTATTTAATTGTCGCGGTAGTGCATTTCTATCCATTCCCTACATCATCTCTGTGTAAGAAGGTAAACTATGAATTTGACCCAATAACCTTCTGGTACCAGACATTATGGAGACACAAGGCCTCCCAACATTTTTATGAAGTCTTTAATGATTTTGTTTCAGTTTTTAAAGGGTTGATATTTGGAAAGGATTTTCCCTGGATGTATGACTAGGTGAGCAAGTTCCTAGATAGGAAGGGCACACTAGAACAAATGGAGAAATATAATGTCACAAAATAGTCACAAAGATGTAATTGGTAGATCAAATGAACATGGAGTGACATGGGTATTGAAACAGAATATTTGTGATGGGTGATTCTTGTGGCAGATACTTCCCTTGAACACTGAGGCACGATAGCAGAAACATGACACATACCAAAACTTTATGATGTAGTGGATGTTGTGACTTTCGTCAGGTGACCTAAAGGAGTAAAATAAAATCAGAGGATTGGCTCAGTGCAGAGGTTCAGTGGATTAAAATGCATGCAAAGACAAAGTGCCATGATCAAGGGCGACCGTAAGAGATACTGGTAGTGTTCTCAAAAAGTATTAGGTGCAGTTGAAACATTGGGAGGATTCGAGATCACCGTAGTGGGGAACAACCAAATCGGTAATCCGATGGTGAGTCCCGGAGGACTCAGTGTGGCAATGTATAGAGGACCAAAGTTTCCAAATGAAGGAAAGGTAGTTGTCAGTTAATTTGCGGATGATACTGGTGTGTCATAGGAACACCAGTAGGACCATAAAATGGGTTAGGTGGATAGTTGTAACCAGTAGGTCCTCCTATATACGGTTGTTGCTAGACATGATAAGTAGGATTCAATGATGGATGAGAAACATTTGTATAACCCGATGGGCTCTGAGCATTATAAGCCGGGTGATTTGCTTGCCCATAAAGAGGATAAACATTTTTCCCTTGAGGATGGTAAGGAGTATATCCTAGAGGCAGATACACATTAGACCCATGAGGAGGATAAGGTTGTTGTCCCTAAGGACTCCAGGTGGTATTTGGGATGCCGCCCATATAAGGTTGTCCATAAGATGTTTCAGAAGGAATAGGATTTGAGACTCCTCCTTGTGGGTTATGATATGAGTGTCCCCCAATGTGGGGTTGGGTAAAAATACCTCCTGAAGATACTCCCCAGGATTGGGAAGGGTTTCCAGCAAATGAAGGTTGCCCCCCTTCCAGTGGTGGATTAACGACCGGGGTATCACTGGCAAAGGGAGGTTGCCCTATAGTAGGAGCATGAAAAGGGGGCTATCCCCCGGGAGGGGTAGGCTCACCATAGAATGGTGGTCCTCCAGGAGCGATAGGTCTGCTAGATGGTGGTTTCCCTTCAGTCAGTTGTATTTGGATGGCAAGGGTCTGCATTCTCTGGTGCAAAGACGTCCCAGCAAGATCGTGGGGAACATGTGAAGCTGTAGAGTGAAAGTTTGTAAAAGTGGGGGTAGGAATTGAAGTGCTTTGGGAATGAGTAGAGGTGATGATTCTAGAATTAGGATAGACTTGTGGTGACGCAACAATAGGGTTAATGACCTGATCAATGGGTTGATTCATAGTTTGACTGGATGGTCTTGTTTCACTAGGAGGGTCATGAGGATGAAAGGGTTGTCGAAAGGATTCAAAATTCTCATAGAGATCGCGTCCCGATGAATTACTCCATACAGAACAAGCAGGTGTGGGATTTGTATCCATTGCAGTGGTAGGACGAACAAGAGTCCTATACTCATCACCAAAGGTTGGTTCTGTGGATCCCATATATGTTTCGGTAAAATATGTCTCTGGTAACTGTGGGACCTGTTCGTCTATGACGTTCCCAAGGGAGTCTAAACGAAGAAAAATTGGTTCGAGAGGGGTTACCTTCATAGATGTAATGTGAGGAGTGGGATTCTCAACCATAACCGAAGCTCCTTCTTGATTTTCTAACGGAGGAGTGACAACACTCCCAGTGTCAGATTGATTTTTACCTCTCCATGGTAGTTGTCTTCTGGAGGGTTAGGAGGTAAGGGTTGGTAGCCTTCTGGAGGCATCCCTTGCATCCTACGTGATTGGCGAAGACCTTTTTCGTCTACAGGCTCAATTTTGGAGAATAACAGTACACGCTGAAAATCTATTGCCAACTAACAAAAAGAAACAACATACGCTAATAAAATCTAGGAATCAAAACCAAGCAAACAAGACTTCTCTCGATGATCGTACTATTTGGTGATGAAATCCAACGTCATGTGACCAAGTCAAGAAGGGGCTAGGATATGGTGGAACAATTACAATGGCGACCTGCTTAACAGACTTTCACCTTGGTGCAAGCTTCCATGCAATAATTGTGGATTTACCCTCCAAGGAGCCCGAGTGAGTTTGACCAATGTCTGTTCTAGGTACGGTGAGACTTCCCTTCATCGTGACCTCATGTAAGTACATAAGGATTACGACAACTAGGGACACCAACTCGCAGTCAGCCCTTGGTTAGGTACAGTCGATAGTCTGATCCGAACGTATGGGCAAGATAACAAGTTTGAAATCAATTCGAGAGGATCCCACACATAATCGTGGGTATACCTTCAAGTGACCCCCAATATACGATCCGACCACTACAAACAACTAAACCACGGAGGGATAATCTCCATAGCTCACCCGAATGCGACCTCGTGTATAACCCCTGTGTGAGAGGGGGATCCCAGAAAGCCTATACGACAATTTGATTTGACTCTCCCTATCTCAGGATGCCAATGTTTGTTTTGAAAAACTTTGGAGAGTTGTACTCACAGCCTAATCCAAAGTGCTAATCCTAGTTTAATGTTGGTAGAAGATCCTAAAAACAAAAATGTTTTAGATAACTTTTAATTAGCGTTGATTTTAGGGATGTTCTTTACTCAAAGGGTGCATGACAATGAAACTAATGGTACGATGACTCAAATCCCCAAAAAGGCACAATAAGATGATAAGCAATCTTGTCTTTCAATGAATGGCTATTTAAGGGAAAGAGAGAAAGTTGTTTTCCCTATGAAACACTAAGATGCAATGTCCTCATACAAGTGTTTCTCAATGAAATCCAATGCAATGCTAAAAATTTCAGAAATTCCTTCTAATATCCAAACCAATCACTAAAATATGTCCTTTTGTTTATATGTGAATGATAATCAGATGCAATACTTCTAAATGTCAATCAGACTTCAAGATTTAATAGTTAGAAGAAAACCTCACACGAAACAAAAAACACACTCTTGTCGTGAAATAGACAAGAAGGACAAAGATAACCAAATTGCAAACAAGAACCAAAAACCTCAAACAAAAGAGAAATGATGGAAATTTGACCTCAAAGATCAAATGAAAAGGTTCATAGACCTTTGGATTTCCTCACAAAAGTTTTCACTCAATCAAATAAAGGAGAAGAAAACAACAAGGTAATTCTAGGTCAGCAAAGACAAAGAGTTATTGCAAAGCAAGGACAAATGTCAAAAATCCAAGAAAGAGATGAATAATCCTTAGAAATCAAATAATTGGAGGCTAAACAAGGACACACTAAGATAGCACAAACCCTGAGCAGATGAATCAGCAAAAAGACTGAGGAAAAACCAATTTCTAAGAAGA
>ML788202.1:126876-143429 GCA_009831015.1 Picea engelmannii | reverse complement strand
AAAGAGATGAATAATCCTTAGAAATCAAATAATTGGAGGCTAAACAAGGACACACTAAGATAGCACAAACCCTGAGCAGATGAATCAGCAAAAAGACTGAGGAAAAACCAATTTCTAAGAAGATTTCTGCAGAAAAAGGGGTAACGCTCCCCCAAAAGGGGACACAAAGCGCTCCAACACTTTTTGGAAGACTGTAAGGGAGCACCAACGCCCTGGTGCTAAGGGAAGGGGAGCACTAGCCTCTAAAAACTCAGAATTTTGCCCAGAAATCCAAAAAACTCAGAGAAAATGCAAGAATTTAGAGTGTAAGATGGATCCAAGAGCCAACAATCACATCTAAGGATCAAAGACACATCATGGAGAAGGTCAAATGAGTGGGAAAAGGGATAAAACAAGATCTGGGAATGGAAACCAAAATCATAGCTCCTCCCCAGTGGAGTCGCCAATTTCTTTTGTAGGTGAATCTCCTCATGGACAAGTGGATTCCCTCTTGGTCTCTAGACTCCTAAGGCCAAGACAAAAAAGTGATTAACATGGACACTGACTTCCTTTTAGATCTAATCAATATAATAAATGAAATATAAGGAGAAAGATATTTACCTTATTAGCGACGTTTGTCCTTGCAAAGTCCAGGCTAAGCTTCGATCTTGAGCTCCTTGATAGGTCTTGCAAAACAAACAAAGATACAATGGACTTCCTACTCTACTGAGATTAGCTCAAACATAGATCCATCTATTGCAAACAAACTCATGTGGAACAAGCATCAGTTTGAAAGAAACAGGCCAAGCATTGTTTATTAGTGAGAACAAGTAAAAGTACTTACAATCCTTTGAATGAATGTACAACAACTTCTTCCAGTTCTCCTTGTCCAACCCCTTTGCTCAAATAATCTACGCTGATTTCTTTGATGACATCTCACTCATGAGATCATAATTTTGATGTAATTCTCAATCTCCATTGTCAATACCTTCTTATGAGATCATACGTTAGGTATAATTCTCAATCTTCCTTGTGCCTTTCACCATGAGAAGGCCTCCTTATATAACCTTGGAGAGGTCCAACCACTTGAGAGATATTTGGGACAAGTTGAGGATTCCTCTCCTTTAGTTGAGGATCTCCCCTAAGATCATGCCTTGACCATCTATTCGAATCCAACCACCTTCAGGAGTTGAGGGATTCTTCCCTTATTTGCCTCCACAAACCTAGAATTTTCTAAAAAAAGGGTAGCACTCCCCCAAAAGGGTGTGCAGTGCGCTGAAACACTCCCCCAAAGAGGCTCAAGGAGCACCATCACTCCTTGACAGTGGGTAGGGGAGCACTCCTCTCTAGAATTCATTTTTTGAGTGGCTTTTCCAATGGCAAAAGGCTTGTACTTCCTATCAACTGATTTCTCTTCTTCCAAACTAGCCTTTGAGGTGTCTTAAGTGTCTTTGTGATGTCATTAGGGGCATGACATAGGCAATATGGTAGTATGATGTTTGTGACACATACAATACTTATAGTCAAGATGCGACACTTGCAGACAAGATGTGACACTTACAACACTCGTAATGATGACACTTGCGACACTATTTAAGTGAGTAATTTTGAGGTGTAACAGGGGACATGACCAGATTATAGGTCAGTGCATTTAAAAACTCTTTTCAGAAAATTTCATGGCTTTTCTCGAGGATAATGGGACAAGAAAGTACAATCAACATATCTCGAATGATTCTGTATATTTTATATTTTACGGTGAAGGAAAAAGAAATTTTCGATTGGGGCAAGTTGATTTCCATTGAAATATCTTCCCAGTTATTGCAATACACAAGGAAACATAAATTCTTTATGTCATCTTATTTAATTGTCGCAGTAGTGCATTGCTATCCATTCCTTAGATCATCTTTGTGTAAGAAGGTAAACTATGAATTTGACCCAATAATCTTCTGGTACCAGACATTATGGAGACACAAGGCCTCCCAACATTTTTATGAAGTCTTTAATGATTTTTTTTTCAGTTTTTAAAGGGTTGATATTTGGAAAGGATTTTCCCTGGATGTATGACTAGGTGAGCAAGTTCCTGGATAGGAAGGGCACACTAGAACAAATGGAGAACTATAATGTTATAAGGATTTTTGGGTCCAAAGAAAATGCTTCCTTGCTTCCATGTCACATATCTGATACAATGTTTCTTGTTGAGATAGCAAGGCAATACACCTACTGGTTGCATTTTTTCCATGAAAAGAGAAAAAGGAAATTCATGCCTCTTCCTTGGAAAGTCGGGAATTTCATAGTCATGAACATGAACAAGATTGACGGTTTCGTGAGCCACTTCCACAACTTCAATTTGAAAAAGTAAAAGGGTTCGACCCTGATGGTATTTTTGTAGAACACCTATTGCCTATCAGTTTCAATAGTTCTTTCATTAACGCTGTCCTGAATGAAGAAGAAGATAACATCTCAAGAAATCCTGCTCGTGACACTGACAAAATGGAGACAATACTCAACACCAATGAGTCATACATGAAGAAACGAAAAGGCCTAGGTGAGAAAATTTCCCGATCCCCGACTGCCACACCTAAGACTACAACATCTAAGAGAAACACTCCAACTGCCTACCCAAGTAAGAAATTCACACACAGTTCTTCAGGCAAAGGAGGAGATAAGAACCCTCCCTCCGAAAAAATTGAAAGTTCTCACAAACTTCCCATGAGAAAAAAATGAAAAACAATAGTGCACGAACATGAGGGACTGAGGGGAGAAATTGATATCCACGATCTCTCCCTCGAAGATATGGAAATAGAAATTGACATTGACAAAATGTTCCCTGACGACGACCAGCTAGAGAGCACATCTCCCCATAACCCTCAGATGAAAATAATTGGGACCGATACCTTCGACGAAGAAGAGACTTTTGCATTTCAGAGTGTTGTTTTTGACAGCTAATCCAAAAAATTGATTATTGAAAAGAGAGATGTAAAGAATAAGAAAGGGAAATCTCATTCATACATGCACCCTTCTGAGATCTCCCAGATACACTGAGAAAATGGAGATTCTCTAGACAAATATATTAGCAGCCTTGAAGCAGAGAAATTCAGGTTAAATGAGCGAATCAAAGAATTGGAGGGAGCTCTAATGCCCCTTCCACTGTTGGCTACTCCTTTGGCAATGATTGGGCCCACCGCACCTGTGGAAAATTTAAAATGATCAAAAAGCCTTCTCACATCAACCCAAGGCTATGTGGAAAATAATATAAAGAGAAGAATGAAATTAATAACAAAATCTTGGGAGATGTCAAAGAGTATGGTCTCTTTTGGAACAAGAGCGCATGATTTTCATGAGTATCTTCAAGCAGATCTCAAGAATGAGCAAGGTTTCTACCTTGTTGCATTTGTACCATTTGGTGTTAAATTTACTGGTATGATATAATTGAGAAGAAGAGAGGAGGATTTCCCTTCCCCGAATCGAATAAACCAACTAAACACATGCTGGAAAGAAAAGGTAAAAAACATGAATGGTGTTGTTCAAGCATGTAGCTAGGCCATATCTAGAAGAGACAAAATATTCAAGAAGCTAACTGAGATAGATCTAGCTGGCAGTACCAATGAAGTCCAAGACCTGAAATTGATATTCAATTCATTGTTTTTAACCAAACAAGAATTTGATGATCAAGTTGATATCTATGAAATACTTCCATTTGAAAATTTCTATGGCATTCTTGAATATGGTGAAGATGACGTGAAAAAATGGCTATTTGATTATTCGATTAAAAACCAAGATATTCAAGAAGCATTGCACAACCTCTCTATTGATCTAAGGGACTTGGAAAGTGAATTCTTCAATATAAAAATCCGGCATGAAATCAACGTGGCGCCCATGAGGACCTACATTGAGGAGTGGTTCAAAAAGGCTGTCGACAAGATTACCAATGAAGGGAAAAGGATGCTTTATACGATTCCCATAACCGTCGAGGAAAGCCATAAAAGGACATAAACGATAAAATGACAAGGCATGGGATACCATCATAGTAAGTTCATACTGATCACATTGTTCTGTCTTTGTCAATGTCTTCATCTAGTTACTCTACCTCTTTAAATACAAAGGTTTAACCGAGGACTGACAGTTTTCTCTTTCTTATTGCTAGGTCTTGCTGTCTTCCATCGCTAACTTTCTTCTTTCTACAAGCTTGATTCTTGTCCATCTTTGCTTTATGGTCCGTGGGAGCCCCAATCCCAGTCATTATGGCAAACACATTTAAATTTCAGAGAATATGTACTGAACTATATATTGTTTTACAAATTCCAAGACAACTATTTTGGGAAATAATCTCAACTGTATTTCGTAACCTAGTTTATCTGAATCTAAAATATTTGAGGTTGTTGTATGGTGTTTTTCATTGTTTAATATTGTTTTTTCGAATTTTGTATATATATTTTTAAAATTAACTCATTTTCCTGTACAACTATTGATAGATGAATTCAACCTCTTTCTACAAGAATTTAAGACGCTCTTTGATCCATAGTTAAAAATGCACGATAATCCTTTTTTTTTTCGTGCCCAGTACTTCCATTTAAATAAAAGCTACTCTATTGAGCTATATGCATCTTTCGCTCCTTACATTTTACATGGAAGAATAATTTGTGATAGGACATATTTTTTTGGTACCCACCCTATACTTAAGAAAGAAATGGGTAGGCCCCTCCTTCTTTCATTCTTTACCCCCCCCAAAAATAGAGTCAATGAATGATGTTATTTCAACATGGAAAATCAGGTGTTGACGTCATGTTCCTGTTTAATATTATGCATATATTACAACTTCTTATATTTGAGAATATGCTTGCATATAAAAAATGTTAGTTAGATATTTTTTTGTCTATTGCTTATGGGTTTGAAGAAAATTTGCGAGCCAAAAACACCCTTCAAATTGGAACATGGTTTACATTTGGACCACAAATAATATATTAAAATACACTAATATGAATACAATTGAAATAAATATAAACAAAATCTCTTTAAACTTGAACCTGACTTTCTTGAGCTCCAAAATTTGCAAGCTAAAAACAACCTTCAAATTGGAACATGGTTTACATTTGGACCACAAATAATCTATTAACATAAATTAATATGAATACTATTGAAATAAATATAAACAAATTCTATTTAAACTTGAACCTAACTTAGTCATATACTGAAAAAATACTCATCTCCATCTATATCGTCACATCATGAGCCCGATCGACCGTCATCCCTTTCAATACTTATCCAATTATATGACTGCGGGGTCCCGGGTTAGTGCTATCGAATTCTTATGCCTCGTGTGCCATGATATACATCTTGCACCCAAAACTTTTGTGATTTACAATTCGACCCTGGACTCCTAGAACTCGCAAGCTTCACTATACCTGGGTTCACAGAAGTTTCAAACCATTTATTGCTCCCTTCCATCCCTGCCACATTCACACCCTTCCCAATGCACATTCATTATGATTTTACTAGTGACAACTCACCACATAGGTTCAAAACTATTGGCATTAATAAACGAACAATAGATGTTGTTGTGTGACATACTTACCCCTTTTCCCCTTTTCTTCTTCCCCTCTAATATCCCTTTCTGGTTCTATACCTAGTCGCATTTCTATGATCGTGGGTTCCCGGGTTGGCAGAATGATAGATCCTCATCTGCATCTATATCCTCACATCACGAGTCCGATCGACCGTCGTTCCTTTCCATACTTGGTCAATTTTATGGCTGCAGTTTCCAGGGTTGGCGCTGTCACACACCCACTACGACAACCTAGATTTTTTGTCTTTTTCTTCGAGGGACAGAAGCCCCAAATTTCTATGGGGCCTAGCACAGACCATCCCTTCCCTTATCCTCCTCCAAGTGACCACGACCTAGCCTTAGTGCAAGCACCTTTCGCAACTCGCGAACTGGAGAGTCAAGGCTCTCGACTCCTCTTTCTCCAATCGCCGATACCCGAAATGTGATACGGCCATGGATCCCTCCTCACTAGCACCTGCTACATATAACCGTAGGCTAGGCTAAACACTAGCACTACTCGCATCTCCTGACCTCGCGATTTGGAGTGCTGAGCCCTCATGATCCTTCTTTGCGAATCCCTGAGATGTGAAAGGTCAACGATGGGTTGACTCTTTCCTAGGCAACATGTGTCAACCACCTGTCACTCGCTTCCACCTTTCTCTGGGCGCTTGTTGTTACACCAACTGTCAACCACGCGGTCCACACCTAATAGATGTTCCATGTGTTCGCACGAGCCCTCGATGCTCGACACTTCGCGACTTCTACAGTCGAAAATAAATTCTTTCAACCTTTGAATCCCTGATACACGATACCACATGAAGGTTCTGATCCAACGGTTTTCCCATGGCTTGGATCTAGCAACCACGATCACGTCACGATTTCGTGAATCGTGAGTTCATGCAGTCTTACCCTTGACCACTCCAAGTCGCGAGTCAACGAAATGCTACCCGACTGCCACGCTTCCTGTGTCAATGGATAGTTCCGAATACTTTGGGACTTTCAGAACGTTGTCGAGTCCACTCTCCTGCCTATGCAAAGGTTAAGATCGACGATCAATAGAGCTCCAACAGATCCTTGGATCTATTGTCTTGGATCCCATCGCTATTATGAAGGCTGAAAGGGTCAAGGTGTTAACGCCTGCACTCCTCCTCTAGATCCATCGGGCTTGACAGATCTGGAGTATTTCCGAAAGGATTTTGACCGTTCATCTACCAAACGACGGGGTATTCTCTTTCTATAATTGGATTCGCTATCCTTTCTGAGCTTGAATCATGAATTTCAACCTCTCGGAGCTTCAAACTCCCACGACCCCGAGACCTTAGAGAGCTACTCTTTCTTGCATAAGGTTTCCAGACCCAGATCGCATGAACCTTCAGACAGTTCTTGGTAATTGTCCCTGATCTTAGTCAAGTCTCTGGGTAAAGGTTCAGTACGGTTCTAAGTTTTATGGGGTAATTCCCGGGGAAGAGTACTCTCAAGGAGCCTTCCTAGAATATTACGAGAATCAATCAAACAAGTTGATTCTCGATGGAGAGAACTCATGCCCCAGACTTAATCATTTGTATAGAAACCAACAATGGCATGTAAGTATACACATGCATCCATTATTTCCAGTCTAAAACACCAGGCAATCATTCCACACAAAAATCATTATGGGCATATAAACATGAGCATGTATTCATGATATTCAATTCAAAATACAAGGCATAAAACACTTATTAGATCCACCAGGCATGATGCAACTGCTGAGAGGGGTGCTCGTTTCCACCCAATCGTAGGCTCAGTGACTCCAAACGGATTTACCACTAGCCACCCCCGAGCTAGACCACGATGCTTTGAGATTCAGTCTCCTACTTCCAGCTCAACGGATGTCAAGGATGAAGGTTACTCTCCTTCTCTTGATACAGAAAAATAATCCAGGATGAAGGTTACTCTCCTTCTCCTATGTTCATAACTCCCTATGTTTCCAGAGTTTCTCTAGTTCTTTTCCGCGATCCCTGTCGCGCCCGCTCTCTCTACCCCTTTTACCACACTTCCTCTCTTGCCTTTTCTCTGCAAGATTGCGTGTGGCATGAATTTCCCTATCCTTGGTCAGTTTTGAGAGATTTTATGGATGGGTGGTTCACCCCCATCCCCTCATTAACTCTTGAGGAGCCTCCCCACCTACCAATCTAGTGGTAAATCCATTCCAGGGTCAGAGAGTTGCTTTGGTCTTTTAGCAAGTAAAAACCAGTACAGTACTGGATCAGTGGAAGTTAACACAACCATTCTAGGTCCCTTCCACCACCTCTCATTCGCCATTGTGGTCTCTTTTAGCACATCCCCCCTCCCAGTAGTCATGCAACACATATTCATAACATAATTTACATTCCTCGACCTTTTATACAAAGGTCCATCAAATCAAACATTCACATCTTTGAGTTTTCCATAGTTCTTGGCCAATATAGTTATTTTTACAGACTGGGGGAAATAGGGTGTTACAATTCCCTCCCCCTTAAAGGAACATCATCCTCGATGTTCTATTTATCAATATGACGTGTATGTACAGAAATAAACAAAATTGGATATGCCTGTTTCATGGCATCTTCCATTTCCCACGTAGCCTCATCTGGGCCAAAATGTTTCCACTGCACCTTGACCTATGAAATGGTTCAGTTTCTGAGTGGGGTTTCCTTTCTGTCCAGTATGCATTGAGGTTCTGGTAGGAATTCTCCCTCCAGTTCCACCTGAATCACAGACCATTCAATTATATGATTAGAATCATGTACATATTTCTTCAATAATGAAACATGGAAAACATTATGTGCTTTTATTGTGGGAGGAAGTGCTAGCCTATAGGCTACATGTCCCACTCTATCTAGAACTTCAGAGGGTCCACAATACCAAGGTGCCAACTTGGCACAAGCTCCCATCCTCAGGGAAATCTTCCTGGGCCTAACTCTGAGATATACGTGGTCTCCCATCTTGAATTCTCTTGGAGTTCTCTTTCGGTCAGCGTAACTTTTCTGTCTGTTCTGAGCGACCTTTAGATTTTGTTTTATCTGAATCACTTGTTGTTCCATTTCTTTCAACATGTCGGGTCCAATAGTAATTTTGTTTGCGTGATTACTCCAACTGACTGGAGTGTTGCATGGCCTACCTTAGAGGACTTCGAAAGGACTCGTCTTCAGGGATTCTTGGTAGCCGTTATTGTAGGCAAATTCCACCAGTGGCAGGGAATCTTCTGACTTTTTGGGTTGATGCATTACATGCATCCTTAGCATGTATTCTAATATTTGGTTCACTCTTTCTGTCTGTCCATCGGTTTGAGGATGATAGGTTGTGCTAAACAGTAATTTGGTCTCCAGACCAACCATCAAGGATTTCCAAAAGTTGGAAGTAAATTTCGTGTCTCTGTCAGTCATGATCTCTTTAGGCATACCATGTAGTCTGAATATCTCCTTCATGAATATGTTGGCGATGTCTATTGCCTTGCAAGTCAACTTGATGGGGATAAAATGAGCATATTTTCTCAATTTATCCACCACCACCATGATGGCATCATTTTGTTTGGTCGAGGTTGGTAATCCGGTGATGAAATCCATGGAAATGGTTTCCCATTTCCATTCCGGGATTGTTAGAGGTTGTAATAATCTTGCTGGGTGTCGCTGTTCTACTTTAACCTGTTGGCATTCTATGCATTTGGCTAAGTACTCAACTATGTCTTTCTTCAATCCAGGCCAATAGAATTGTTTCCTGGTGGCTGTAATCATCTTCTGGTATCCTGGATGACCAGTATATGGTCTTTTATGTAGTTCATCCATTATGAACCTCTTCAAGTCATCACAATATGGAATATACAATCTATTTCTGTAAGTTAGCAGGCCTCCATCTATCATCTAGTAGCCTTCATACTTTATCCCTGTGGGTTCTTGCTCCAGGTACGAGGTCACGGTCTGGAAGAATGTGTCTGCTTCATGTGCATTCCTGACTCTTTCCTTGACATTCGTCTCGCAGGTGCTCACCGTTGGTAGGTAAATTGTTTTCATACTTCTGCTAAGGGCATCGACCACGTTATTTTCCTTTCCTTTAATATGTTTGATTTCAAAATCAAACTCGCTAAGGAGGGCCATCCACCTAGCTTGTTTGGAATTGAGCTTTGGTTGTTCAAACAGATATCAAAATCCATAGTGGTCTGTCATAAGTACAAATTTCCTTCCTAGGAGGTAATGCCTCCACATTTTCAAGGCATGCACTATGGCGGCTAGCTCTAGATCACGGGTCACATAGTTGTCTTCGTGCTCATTCAATTTTTGAGATTCATAATAGACTACACTTCCTTCTTACATAAGGACTCCCCCAAGCCCTTCCTTACAGGCATCTGTGCACACGAGGAAGTCGTTTTTGGGATCAACGATCTTCAACATGGGTGCATGGGTCAGTAGATGTTTTAGGGATTGAAATATTTCTTCACATTCTTGTGTCCACGTGAATTTAGATCCCTTCTTCTAGAGGGCAGTGATTGGACAACCAATCTTAGAGAATCCTTTTATAAATCTCCTATAGTATCCTGCTAAGCCCATAAAGGATCTGATATCTGAAACATCCTTTGGGGTAGTCCATTCCATGATAGACCAGATTTTGTCAGGGTCTACTGCTACTCCTTTTTCAAATATGACATGACCCAAGTAATGTATTTGCTTCTGGAAAAAGTCACACTTGCTAAATTTGGCATAGAGCTGATGTTCTCTTAGCACTTGAAGCACAAGTCTAAGATGTTCCTCATGTTCCTCTCTATTCTTGGAGTAAATTAATATATCGTCAATAAAAACTAGTACAAATTTGTCTAGGAATTTGCTGAGCACATTGTTCATCAAGCACATAAAAGTGGCAGGGACATTGGTTAATCCAAATAGTACTACCACAAACTTATAGCGACCATATCTCGTCCTGAAGGTAGTTATTTGGATGCCTTCACCCTTGATTCGGAATTGATGGTATCCAGATCTCATGTCAATCTTTTAGAAGATGGAAGCACCTCCCAATTGATCGAACAAGTCATCAATATGGGGTAAGGGGTACTTGTTCTTTATGGTTACCTATTGAGTTGTCTATAATCTATACACAGTCGGAGGGTACCATCTTTCTTCTTCACAAACAGAATTGGTGCTCCCCATGGGGAAACGCTGGGCCGGATATAGCCCTTGTCCATCATTTCTTTTAGTTGTAATTTAAGATCAACTAGCTCGGGTGTGCTCATCCTATAGGGTGTCCTAGACACGGGCACTTCTCCTGGTGAAAGTCCTATCGAGAAGTCAATGTACCTTCTCGGAGGTAGATCTAGTACCTCTTCCGGAAACACATCTCTATATTCTCTTAGTGTGGGGTGGTCTTCGAGGCTTGGTTTGTCATCTTCAACTGATTCCAACACCTGTATCACATATACTGGACATCCCTTTCTGCAATACTTTCTCATTTGAAGGGTTGATATTCATCTCATTGAGACAGGTTTTTGGATCCCTTGAAGGGTTATCCTTCTTCCTTCTTCACTTACACATTCTAAGGTTTTATGGTAATAGCCCAGTCTGGCTTTATATGTGGCTAGCCAGTCCATACCAATCAACAGGTCATACGATCCTAGGGGTAGTATGTTAAGGGTTGCTTGGGTGGGGAATTCACCCATAGTGAATTGGAAAGTTGGTATGACCTCCACTACCTTTCTTTTGGTGCTAGTGGCTAACTGTACCAACCATGGCTTGGCATGTTTATGTGGCTATAATTTACACTTATCAATAGCCTTAGGAGCTATATAATTCAAATTTGAACCAGGGTCAATTAGAATAGACACTAGATGGCTGGTGAGCATACCTTCCATCTCCACCAATGAAGCTTGGTGGTCAACTTGTTTATTATCCAAGGCTGCATAAATTTGCGGCGCACTCCTGGCCATGTCATTGATGGTGGTAGCTTCTTGAACATTGTAAATTCTCTAACTATTTTGCTGTCGGTGCGGGCAGTCCCTCAGTAGATGTTCTTCTCCACAACCCTAACATTTCAAGGGTTCTCTCTTTGGGTTATCAATATTTCCTAGGGTAGATCCAAAAGGTTTATTTCCACTCTGGGAGGGGAAATTCTGCTGGTGTACACTTTGGGTTGGGAAGCTCATCCTTGAGTCCTTTTTATAGTTTTTAAATCTTGGGGATTTGAACCCCTTTTTCTGGAATCCAAAACTATTCTTCTGCTTCTAGCCTTCGTGAGGTTCTGTCCGATGCCCAAGCTGTTCATAACAATATCTTGCCTTTCGGATAGTGTCTTCTAGGGTCTTTGGTTCATCAAAATCAATCATGTTATGATAGTCCTTAGGTAGTCCACTGATGAATCGTTGCACCTTTTCCTTTTCTGCTTTTATTTAGGGTACGTACCTCAACAACTTGAGGAATCTGCTGACATATTCCTTTATGGTAAATTTCCCCAGCTTGAGTTCATAGAATTCTTTAGTCTTTTAATAGAAATACTTTTTCGACAGATACTTCTTCCTAAAGTATTTTTCAAACCGTTCCCAAGATAGGTCCTCTTTGTGAATCCCTTTTACATTCTTAAGGTCTTCCCACCAAATGGAAGCCTTTCCATTCAAGTTGAAAGTGGCTACTTGGGCCTTCAAGTTTTCTGAGAAGTCATGGACTCTGAAATGCTTCTTTAGTCCAAGCAGCCAGGCCTCCGCTTCCTCCCCCTTCTTTATTTCACCGTCAAAAGAGGGTGGTTTGGCCTTCTTGAATTCTTCGAGATTATTACTTTTGGAATGCTTTCGCTTCTTCCATTTTCTTCGGGAATAAGAACTAGTTCTGCTACTAGAAGATCCCTCTGAGTCACCAGTTTCCTCTCCAGAGGAATCATTCGACGCTTGTCCCTTATCTCTGGGGTGGACCTTTTTTGAGGTGATCTTCTCAGTGTGGCCACTTAAAAGACCACGTTTCTGTATCTCAGGTGGACTTCGACTTTTCTTTGTCTGTCATCGGTCCACGTGACTGGTGTCAGGTCCATGCTGCAATTGTCTTTGTATGTCGGATAAACTCTGCAGCAAGACTGCATTAATTTCCATTTGCTTCTCTTGCTCTTTCATCAACCTCTCATTGTCGACCTTGCAACTTTCTAGTTCGACCATGAGGCTCCTCACAGTCTCAAGTAGATCTGGAGGGGTCTCTACCGCTCTCCTTTCGTCAAAATCTTCGTCTCTATTGTGGGAGCCATCCCCCACTTCGTGGTGCATCACCATTCTATGCGTCTGTAGTTTCCCATGGTTGATCGTCCGCTTGTGTGCAAGAAAAACACTTGTTGTTAGTCAATATTTATATTCATTCATAACCAACGCATAATTCATATTTTTTTTCAAATGCATACACACAATAGGAATTTTCATTCTTAACTTTGACTTTTGATAAAGGGGGTTAAGATAGAGGGTTACTCCTTTTAGGAGTACTTCAAATGGAGTTTCTACGCAACTCGTTCATGAGCCCAAGTAGGCCAAGTGTTGTAACCATGCTCTGATACCAATTTGTCACACACCCACTACGACAACCTAGATTTTTCGTCTTTTTCTTCGAGGGACAGAATCCCTGAATTTCTATGGGGCCTAGCGCAGACCATCCCTTCCCTTATCCTCCTCCAAGAGACGACAACCTGGCCTTAGCACAAGTTCCTTTCGCAACTCGCGAGCTGGAGAGTCAAGGCTCTCGGTTCCTCTTTCTCCAATCGTCGATACCCGAAATGCGATACGGGCATGGCTCCCTCCTCACTAGCGCCTGCTACATATAACCGTAGGCTAGGCTAAACAATAGAACTACTCATATCTCATGACCTCGTGAGTTGGAGTGCTGAGCCCTCGTGCTCCTCCTTTGTGAATCCCCGAGATGCAAAAGGTCAACGATGGGTTGACTCTTTCCCAGGCGACATGTGTCCACCACCTGTCACCCGCTTCCACCTTTCTCTGGGCGCTTGTTACGCCACCTGTCAACCATGCAGTCCCCACCTAATGTATGTGCCACATGTTCGCATGAGCCCTCAATGCTCGGAAATTTGCGACTTTTGCATTCGAAAAGAAATTCTTTCAACCTTTGAACCCCCGATACGCGATACCATGCAGAGGTTCTGATCCAACGTTTTTCCCATGGCTTGGATCTAATGGCCACGATCACGTCACTATTTCATGAATCATGAGCTCATGCTGTCCTACCCTTGACGACTCCAAGTCCCGAGTTAGCGAAATTCTACTCGACTACCACGCATCTTGTGCCGATGGACGGTTCTGAATACTTTGGGACTTTCAGGACGTTGTCGAGTCCACTCTCCTGCCTATGCAAAGGTTAAGATCGACGATCAATAGAGCTCTGATAGATCCTTGGATCTACGGTCCTGGATCCCATCGCTACTTGCGAAGGATGAAAGGGTCGAGGTGTTAACACCTGCGCTCCTCCTCTAGATCCATCGGTTTTGATAGATCTGGGGTATTTCCAAAAGGATTCCGACCGTTCGTCTACCAAATGACAGGGTATTCTCTTTCGATAATTGGATTCACTATCCTTTCTGAGCTTGAATCATGAATTTCAACCTCTCGAAACTTCAAACTCCCACGACTCCGAGACCTTAGAGAGCTACTCTTTCTTGCATAAGGTTTCTAGACCTGGATCGCATGAACCTTCAGATGGTTCTTGGGAAATTGTCCCTGATCTTAGTCAAGTCTCTCGGTAAAGGTTCAGTACGGTTCTAAGGTTTATGGGGTAATTCCCGGTGAAGAGTACTCTCGAGGAGCCTTCTTATAATATTACGAGAATCAAGAAAACAAGATGATTCTCGATGGAGAGAACTCATGCCCCAAACTTAATCATTTGTATAGAAACCAACTATGGCATGTAAGTATACACATGCATCCATTATTTCCAGTCTAAAACACCGGGCAATCATTCCACACAGAAATCATTATGGGCATATAAACATGAGCATGTATTCATGATATTCAATTCAAAATACAAGGCATAAAAAACTTATCAGATCCACCAGGCGTGATGCAACTACTGAGAAGGGTGCTCGTTTCCACCCAATCGTAGGCTCAATGACTCCAAATGGATTTACCACTAGCCACCCCCAAGCTAGACCACGATGCTTTGAGATTCAGTCTCCTACTTCCAGCTCAATGGAAGTCAAGGATGAAGGTTACTCTCCTTCTCCTGATACAGAAAAATAATCCAGGACGAAGGTTACTCTCCTTCTCCTATGTTCATAACTCCCTATGTTTTCAGAGTTTCTCCAGTTCTTTTCCACGATCCCTATCGCGCGCTCTCTCTCTACCCCTTTTACCACACTTCCTCTCTTGCCTTTTCTCTGCAAGATTGCGTGTGGGACGAATTTCCCCATCTGTGGTCAGTTCTAAGAGCTTTTACAGATGGGTGGTTCACCTCCATCCCCTCATTAACTCTTGAGGAGCCTCCCCACCTACCAATTTGGTGGGAAATCCATTCCGGGGTTAGAGAGTTTCTTTGGTCTTTGAGCAAGTAAAAACTAGTACGGTACTGGCTCGGTGGAAGTTAACGCAACCGTTCCAGGTCCCTTCCACCACCTCTCATTAGCCATCATGGTCTCTGTTAGCACAACCCCCCTCCCAGCAATCATGCAACACATATTTATAACATAATTTACATTCCTCAACCTTTTATACAAAGGTCCATCAAATCAAACATTCACATCTTTGAGTTTGCCATAGTTCTTGGCCAATATAGTTATTTTTACAGACTGGGGGAAACAGGGTGTTACAGGCGCTATCGAACTCTCATGCTCCATGTTCTATGATATACATCTTGCACCCAAAACTTCCGTGATCTACAATTCCACCCCAGACTCCTTGAACTCGCAAGCTTCACTCTACACGGGTTCACAAAAGTTTCAAAGCATCTATTTCTCCCTTCCATCCCTGCCAGCTTCACACCATTCCCAGTGCACATTAATTATGATTTTACTAGTGACAACTCATGAACATATAGGTTCAAAAAAATTGGCATTAATAAGAGAAAACCGCATTAAACCACAATTTATGGGAGTCCAAACGACCACCGTTTCTTTCCATACTTAGCCAATTTTATGGCCGTCGGTTATCGGGTTGGCGCTATCGAACTCTCATTCCCCATGTTCCATGATATACATCTTGCACCCAAAATTTCCATGATCTACAATTCCACCCCACACTCCTCGAACTCGCAAGCTTCACTCTACCCGGGTTCAAAAAAAATTTCAAAGCATTTATTGCTCCCTTCCATCCCCACCACCTTCGCACCCTTCCCAATGCACATTGATTATACTTTTACTAGTGAAAACTCATCACACAGGTACAAAAAAATTGGCATTAATAAGTGAAAACCTCGATGACATCTCCCATTAATACACATCAAACCACGATTTACGGGAGTTCGACCGACCACCGTTCCTTTCCATACTTAACCAATTTTATGGCCACGGGTTCCTGGGTTGGCGCTATCGAACTCTCATTCCCTGTGTTCCGTGATATACATATTGCACCAAAAACTTCCGTGATCTACAATTCCACCCCACACTCCTTGAACTCGCAAGCTTCACTCTACCCGGGTTCAAAAAAAGTTTCAAAGCATTTATCGCTCCCTTCCATCCCCGCCACCTTCGTGCCCTTCCCAATGCACATTAATTATGCTTTTATTAGTGACAACTCACCACAGAGGTTCAAAAGGATTGGCATTAATAAGCGAAAACCTCGAGGACATCTCTCATTAAAACACATTAAACCACAATTTACATGAGATTATATTATCAGATATCTTCTTCACATGTTACGTTTCATATTACTTTATGGGAATATTCCATTTCATATTAATTACTTTGTTCCTACCATGTATTTCTGGGTAGATTCTTTTTCAATAATTGTAAATTAAGATATAGGTTATATCTTAAATTAGTATTCAATGAAATTTCAACATAGGTTTTAATATTTACATTTTTTTTATCATTTCATTTCTGAAAAACAACTGAACATAAC
>ML788202.1:91718-108981 GCA_009831015.1 Picea engelmannii | reverse complement strand
ATATAATTTCTATATCTTAATATATAGTTTCTATATTTGTTCATAGTGGAAATGAATGATTGAGATACATAGTGGAAATGAATTGTCAATATTATTATGGTTTTTTTTGTAAGTTGGGAGGTTTTGAAAAACTTAATTAAGTTATTAAAATGGGTAGGACTTAAAATGAAGTGAGGTTTATCTTTAACCTTTTTTATTTCACAAATCTTATAAATATGATTATTCTAAAGTATTTTTGGGTTAGTCTAGTAAATAGGTTTATTGTGGAGGTAATGAGCATTGGTACTAATCTTAATAATATTAATTTTTTATTATTAAATTCATAATGTTTGAAAAATTGTTTTGATTGACCATGTTAGGATTGTTAACTTCTTCTTATTAACGATTCATTGTCATTTCGGGTCTTAACTTTAACATTCATAATGATGTAATACTTAATATTATTGATTATCTTCTATTATCTTATAATAGTTATGGAAGCCTTGTGGGGCAAATCCTTATTCAACTTTAGCAATTGATGATTATACTTTAAAGATATAAATCATGGATTTAGTTTCCATAGCAGATGCTTATACTCTAAATATATTATGATGGATTTAGTTTCCACAAGGCCATCCTACTACAATCAAGAGAATGGGGTAAGGAATGTTGCATTTGATTTTAAAATTATAAGTAATAAAATGCTTTTGGATTTGCTCAATTTTATTCCAAGCCTTGTGAGAGATGATGCAAGCCCAAACTTCATAGCGAGATAGAATAATTGGTATAACTAAAATGTTGAAAATAATTTATAATTTTTCTTATCTTGGTCTGAAATATCCATGTTCCTACATTTGTTTTCAAAACCATTATAAACTTTTCAATTGTCAATGATTATTTCTTCAACACTGTGGTTATAGTTTAAATGGAAATTGAAATCGATGCCTACTTATTTGTAAGATCATGCATCCTCAAGGATGAAATGATCATATAAAATTGGAAACCTCACCATACAAAATTGGTGGATACATTATTTTCTTAAATTTAATTACCATAATCTTCATTTAATTATTTTTTCAGGAGAAGGAAAAAAATTATATTCATATAAAATGAGTATACATATTATGGTCCTCTTAGGGATTGTCAGTTCCAAAACAAAGGACAATAAAGTCACCTTCAACTTTTCTATCTTATCTCTCCCATACATGCCATTTACATCCCACAAAATTTGAATACAAATAATACTATCCATTATATCACAGAAAAAACAAAAAAGAGGCAATAAACCCCCCATACCTAAATCACTGAACACCCCAAAAGAAAAAGAAAAAAAGATTTTTCATCAGATAAGATACCGTCATAAAATTCTTGCACAATGAATGATCCAAGATCAAGCTCCAATGCAACCTTTGATAAACCATTTGCAATCTCATTGAGATCCCTATATACATGGGTGAAATAAGACCATTTGAATTCATTCATGGAGTTATGAATGTGATTTAAAAGGGGCTAAATATTTACCACTTGAATTTGTAATTTGTTTTTTTCCCAACCTATTGCCACCTTTGAATCTCCAAATACCTGCATTTTCCTCAAATTTAACACGTTATAGCATAATACAACAAGGTCCACATTGTAGAGAATTATTCCTTCATATTTGTCCCACGACCTGGAGCATAAAGAATTTTGAAGAAACACTCCTTAAATATAAAAAAAATGATGCCAACACCACATAGTGAGGGGTGGCCTTGAATCGCCCCATAAAAAAATCCCCACACAATTCCTTCTTTCAACTTTGGCATCACAATGCATCTTTATTTGGTTTTTTTCACCCTTTTTTTTTTAATTTAGAAAATAATTTGGTAATGAGGCCTGCTACCACCTCCGCATGAATGACTAGGTTATGAAAAATGACCTTGTTTCTAGCCCACCATATGAAATATATGAAACTAATTGGAGTAGATCTACAAACCAATTCACTTTATGATTTTTTCCAGTCAAAGAACCATTCTACCAAAGAGCTTCCCGCCATTTGAAAATTTATTTTAAGCTTAGCATAGACTGCTTTCCATACTTGAAGGGAAAAATTACATGACACAAACAGGTGGGACATTGTTTCCTCTTCATATTTGCAGAGTGCACATCTACTTGGGACAATTCATCCACGCTTGATACCCACCTCCCACGTTAGAATATTTTTTTATCAAAGCAAGCCAATGGACCAAGGTCAATTTTAAAGGGGCATTTATTTTCCATATGTCTGCCCGATAGGATCCTGAAAATCCTCTTCTGTCAATGATAATGCTACATAGACTTATTTCATAGAATACATTCCATTTAAAGGATTTTTCGCCCAACACAACATGTCATTTTCTTCTTCCTTTAAGGATATGAAATTAGATTTTAGAAGTTCCACAAAAGCTACTAACTCTTCATCTTTTTCCTTTACTAATCCTTGGTCTCCCTGAGATTTCCATTTAGTGTGCCCTACCTCATATCCAATATCCTTTTTTGCATCTGAAATTGTGAAGTACAATGATCAAATTGTCAGAAAAGTTGAAGAGTTGGAAGCCCCTTCTCATTGGTCATCCCCTATTCAAACACTTTTCCCATTACCAATTTTCCATGAAAACTAGTTACCAACAAGAGGAAAAGATTCCACCATGAATTTCCATCCAATAGAGAAATTGATCACCGATTTGGTTGGGTCCCTAAACCAATCCACTATATATCTACCTTTTTTTTTAATTTAGAAGATAATTTGGTAATAAGGCCTGCTACCACCTCCGCATGAATGACTAGGTTATGAAAAATGGCCATGTTTTTGGCCCACGATATTAAATATATGAAACTACTTGGAGTATATCTATAAACCAATTCACTTTGTTATTTTTTCCAATCAAAGAACCATTCTACTAAAGAGCTTCCCGCC
This sequence comes from Picea engelmannii, assembly GCA_009831015.1. Lineage (NCBI taxonomy): Eukaryota > Viridiplantae > Streptophyta > Pinopsida > Pinales > Pinaceae > Picea > Picea engelmannii. Next base: position 106,070 of record ML788202.1, on the reverse strand, counting down.
ATTTGAAAATTTATTTTAAGCTTATCACAGACTGCTTTCCATACTTGAAGAGAAAAATTACATGACACAAGCAAGTGGGGCATTGTTTCCTCTTCATATTTGCAGAGTGCACATCTACTCAGGCCAATCCATCTACGCTTGATACCCACCTCCCATGTTAGAATATTTTTTATCAAAGCAAGCCAATGGACCAAGGTCAATTTTAAAGGGCCATTTATTTTCCAGATGCCTGACCACCACCACTCGACAAGATCCTAAAAAACCTCTTCTGCCAATGCTAGATTGCCTTATTTCATAGAATACATTCCATTTAAAGGATTTTTCACCCAACACAACATGTCATTTTCTTCTTCCTTTAAGGATATGAAATTAGATTTTAGAAGTTCCACAAAATCTACCCACTCTTCATATTTTTCCTCTACTAATCACTGGTCTCCCTGAGATTTCCATTTAGTGTGCCCAACCTCATCTCCAATATCCTTTTTTGCATCTGAAATTGAAAAAAATCCTAAATTGTGAAGTACAATGATCAAATTGTCAGAAAAGTTGAAGAGTTGGAAGCCCCTTCTCATTAGTATTCCCCTATTAAGACACTTTTCCCATTACCAATTTTCCATGAAAACTAGTTACCAACAAGAGGAAAATATTCCACCATGAATTTCTATCCAATAGAGAAATTGATCACCGATTTGGTTGGGTCCCTAAACCAATCCACTATAGATCTACCAAGAAAGTATTTGGCCGCCATCACTCTACCCCACAACTAAGAATTGTGAGCTAGTCTTTGTAAACACTCTTTGGTGAGGACCTTACTGAACCATAAGATATTTTTTACACCCTAGCCACCATATATTTTCAGCATTGCAATCCATGACCATTTGACAAAGGGTATGCATGTTGACTCCTTTTTTCTCGACTAAAGGAATTGAAAGAAAATATTCCTTATTTTTGAGAGGATACCTTTAGGTATCTTTGCAATTGAATCACAGTAAATGGGAATTCTACTGAGTACTAAGTTTATCGGCACTAGAATACCTCCTCTAGAGAGCATACAAAAATTCTAGTTTGCAACCCTTTCCTAAATTTTTCTGGGAATCCAAAGCCAATTCTCCAATCTATAACCACTAGGCCTAAGATCAAAACCAAGGTGCTTAATTCCCTCATCAATGTTTTTCATATTGAAAGGAAGCCATAACTTCATTTGCTCAAGAAAATCATCCTCAAGGGAACATGTCAACAAGATTGACTTGACCATATTTATTTGCATTCATGTAGTGGCACAATACAAATCTAGGATGGACTTTATCATTTTAAAATCCTGCACTTTAACTACACCAAACATAATTATGTTATCAACAAATAATAAATGTGTTAGAATAACCTTCAGAGCCATTTAATTTCCTTTTAGAAGTCCCTTCCTTTTTTCATTTTCAATGATTTTGTTGAGGCCCACCGCGATGATAAGGAAGAGGAAGGGAGACATAGTACATCCTTGTCTCAACCCCCTAGTCGGTCTGAAAAATATTTCAGGGATCCATTTATAAAAATTGCAAAGGACACGGTTTCAGTATAACTCATTATCCAATTCACAGTGTGCAAGTTCATTCCCATATGAATTGAAGCGAACCTTAGGAAAGTGTAGTTGAATTTGTCACAAGCCTTTGACAAATCTAGTTTTAAGACGAAGGATGGCACTTTTTTGGTATTTAAGGTATGAAAAGCCTCTTGAGTGAGAGATACAACATCATGAATATGTATTTAAAAAAGGAACCCAAATTGTTCCTTCGATGTAGTGTCCCCAAGGCCGAGCCCTGTTGTAAATCATGTTTTGAAAGGAATTGTAATTATGTTTTATAGGCTGGTGAGCCAAGTTTTTATAAGTTGGTGGCTTATGAGTTTGTTAGGCTAGGGAGCCTAAGTGTTGAAGGCTAGGAGCCTGTTGTTGTATATGTAATCACGCAGAACAAATTAATAAAATTTTGTAAACACCGCCAGGTGCAGACCGACCATGATGAATGAGTGAAGGGGGACTGAGCTTCTACAGAGAAGGAAAGGGATTAGGGGCTAGAAGGTGGGAAAAGGGGCTAAGTGTTAAGCCTAGGGGGCTTCATCCTTGGGAATAATATTTTAATATTATTCCCAAAAGGCATGAGCATTTCATGTTTTATCCTAAGTTCCTAACCATGAGGAAGGTGATGCGTGTTGGGTAAACGCATCCAGTTTCCAGGGAGACAAGTGTCAGCCCCAACCCATGCAAATAAAATGGCGAAGATGAGACGTGATGGGGGTTCTTCTCCATTCCACTCGATGACCTGAGTGGATATGGACTCTGAGCGGTACGGTGGATCCAACCTCTGCAGAAAAACCTCGTACATATTCTGAACTGAAAAACATGTGTTCGTCTGGAAAATCCGTGTGTATCCTCTATCTGAGATCGATCTTGTGCGTGGGGTCTCTATCCCAAAGTCGTGACCGTGAACCATTCGGCCATTGTTGAGCCTGTAGGAAAGCTGCGTCAGTTTTCCCTGTTGATTGTTGTGGCCATGCAGTGTTGGACTGCGTGTGGCTTGTTGGCCAGTGGAGAAACACTCTCTCCAATAGAGAGAGTGTACAGAGGAAGGAGAGAACTCCTGGAAGGAACCTTGTAGTTGCCACAGAGCCTGGAGACTTCCGGTCCGACCTATTGCTGTAACCCAAGGCAAGGGAGTTTAGCAGCCGAAGGACTGTCCAGGTGACAGAGAAGGTGTATACTCCTGGGGTGGAACAAGCATGTGGGGAATGAGGGTCTGTGGGCAGTGAACGTGAGAGGTTCCTGGGAGAGAATCCCATCCTTGTGGCTATGTGCTGTTTCCTTGTAACCTCAGCCTAGCCTAGGATTCCTTGTCTTGGGGTGGAGCTTAGTCCCAGCTCGAGGGTGACCCACTATTAAGCTGATGAGTAGTGTGGTCTAAGGCTAGGAGGTTCATGGAAGGCCTGCACTTGGTTGGTGGAATCTACCACTGTTCAAAGATAAGTACCAGATGATGCTTTAATTATGTTTCTGTATCTCTGTGTATTATAATCATCATGTATTCTATTGTGTATATGAATTGATGTTAAATAGTATTGATTGTTGATTATGGCAGTAAATCATATGATTACTCTGTGTTGAATGTGTTTAACTTGTTTTGAATGCATGTGATTAATTGTGAGTGAGAATGTTGTTATTCTGCGTAGTAAAACCTACACAGTAGTGAGTGAAAAGTGGTGCTACAACTTGGTATCAGAGCCAAGGTTTTGACAGTGAGCTTAGATGGGCCAATTGAGTGGTCTTTGGACCAAGGGTGAGAGGAGAAATTGTGTCTGGAGGACCAATTCCGGACCCTGGTAAGCTCAGGAGGTATAGCGGTGTGAGAAACTGCAGCCGGTGTGGTCTATGGCCATAGGGAGAGAGGAATCCACACCAACAGTGCTGGAGCCTTAGGATCTATTCGAGAGGGAAGGTGAACCCTCGTGACCGTCGGATCTGGAAAATGTGCAAAGGGATTAAAATCCTTTTTAAAATGCACAGGAGTGTGAGAATTGCGATACGCGAAATCCCGAAAACCCAAAAAACCGTGGAGATATATGTGGTAGATCTGGGAGGAAGGCTCGACCATTAGATATGGCAGAGTCGTGCTTGATTTAGTCGCAAAACCTTTCAGATTTCGCAAAGTTCGGAGATGGGAAGTGAGGGAGGTGAACACCTCCAAAAACCCGAAACCCGAAATCCCGAAATGATCTACATCGTAGAATGTAGGAAGGGAGTTGACCGTTCGATTCAGTGGAGGAGTAAACCATATTTTTTTCAAGATTTTGGTAGATGGAAGTTCGAGATGTGGGGTGCATGAACTCCCAATGCCCGAAAACCCCGAAACGCTGAAAAGATCTGCGTCGTAGATCTGAGAGGGGACCTAACCATTGGATTTTGCTTAGAATGGATGTGGGCGCATGAATGTGTACCATGTGCCAGTGAGTCGAGAATACAGGCGAGAGTGGTGGGACCAAAAGACATCACCGAAGGTGACGTGGACCCTCCTAAATGTACCACGTGCCACTGTGGTGAAGGGAAACATCTGTGCTGTGGGCCTGGAGAATAAAGTAATTCACAATTTTGGAATTTGCAAAGGAGGAGCATGAAGGCTCAACACTCCAACTCGTGAAGTCGCGATTTGGCGAAGAAGTGCTAGCACTTAGCCCTAGCCTATGGTCATGTGTAGCAGGTGCTAGCGAGGAGGGAGCCATACCCGTATCGCATCTCGGGTATTAGTGTTTGGAGGAAATGAGTTGAGGGTCTTCGACTCACAAACTCGTGAGATCGCGAGTTGCGAAAGGGTGACTTTGGTTATGAAGATTTAACTGTTGGATCTTCATGGACCGAGATTCCGAAGTTTTGAAGTCTCGGAATTTGCAGAGTTGGATAGAGCTTAGAAAACTTTGTGAAGTCAAAACGTTTTTCTTGTTCACGTTGGCTTATGAATGTTGTAAGTTTTCTTGAAGGTTTAAGGGCCTGACAAACTTTGGTTGACTGCACACTGTGTGTGAAGAGTTCAACGAGTGTCAAGACAGCCGAAAATTGACTCCAAGTATGGAATTGGAAGAGGTGCAGATTGCCTCTGAAACAAAAGACGAAAGAGAAGGAAAGTATCTCAACTTGAGAGTCGAAGGAACAAACTCTATTGGGCATGGAAAAGAGATAGATAAAGAGGGACTCATGATGAAACTCATTGAAAATTGCAGAAAGATGCCCAGGCTCGTCGAGCTGATAGCCAAAAGCTCATGAAAATATGGGATCGACAGGGTGAATTCAACTTTAAAATGTTGAAGAGCTTGGAAAGAATAGAAAAGAAATTGGAAAAAGAGAGTGACACAAGTAGATCAAGAAGTGTCAAAACCCTTGAGAACAGAAGAAGATCGAGGAGTGGTAGCAGACATTACCGTCTCTCCCCGAAGCATTCTGGCAAGGAGACACACAGTAGTTCAAGCCCGTCCCCTACCAGAAAACACCAAAAATATGGAAGGGATGAATTGAAAGGGGAAATCAACAAGATTAAACCGCCTACATTCGATGGTGAACATAATAAGGAAGAAGATGCCGAAACATGGTTGCTGGGTATGAAGAAATACTTCCAACTGCAGAATTATTCTGCCACTGTAGAAGGAAGAATTGCAATGTACCAGCTGAAAGGAAAAGCATCCATGTGGTGGGATCAGTTGGTGTAGGTGCAACACATCAGAGAGAAAGAGGTCAACACATCAGAGAGAAAGAGGTCATGTGGAAGGAGTTTAAGAGGTATTTCGAGAAGAAATACCTGACCAAAAGATACTATGACAGAAAGATGAAGGAGTTCTTCGAACTCAAGTTGGGTAGCATGACCATTGATGAGTATGAACGAAGTTTTCTGGAACTACTGAAGTATGCTCTGTTCATCAAAGACGAGGCTGTCAAAATTCAGAGGTATCTCAGTGGACTGCCACCTTCCATTGGTGACAAGATTCAATATGACGATCCTAAGACCATGGAAGAAACCATAAGAAGGGAGAAATGCTTATACGAACAACAAAGAGAAAATCCTACCTTTCGGAAGGCTTGGGATGACCAGAAGAGGTTTAAGAAAGAACAGAGGCAGAAGGGAAACATGCCTCCCTTTTTTAGGACCAACCCTTGGGGACAGTCATCCTTTAGAGAGCCCAGGAAAGTTGAAGGGAGTGAGCAGATGCCAAGAACGCCACCTATGGAGTGTTGGGGCTGTAAAGGGAATCATAGATAAAGAGACTGCCCTCATAGAAAATATAAAGCGAGAATTGTCCATACTGTTCAGCAAGTTGAAACAATGGAGGATATGGGAAGCAAAATGCCGAGGATCTACGCAACCCTGGACAACAAACAAGCATAATTTCAATCACACATGATTGAAGTGGAAGGTATGATCAACAACCGACCACTTGTTATTTTAATTGATTCAGGGGTTAGCAATAGTTATATAGATCCTAGAGTGGTGGAAAGTTTGCATTTAATAAGAAGCAAACATGAAAAGTCTTGGTTAGTGAAGTTGGCCACAGGAACCAAAAGGAAGGTCATTGAATTGGTTAAGTCCTGTTCAGTAGACATGAAAGGAATGAGCACTAAGGCTGAATTGAACATTCTGCCTTTAGGCTCATACGATTGCTTAATTGGGATGGACTGGTTGGACCAGCACCATGCCCTTCTGGACTGCCGTAACAAGAGGTTTACATGCCTGAATGAAGAGGGAAATTAGGTAACAGTCCAAGGAATTCCTAGAGCCATGGCTGTTAGGGAAATCTCAGCCATGCAATTGAAGAAATGTTACCGGAAAGGCTGTCAATTATTTGCAGCTCGAGTGGAAGAAGCATCCCGAGAGGTAGTCTCGAATCTAGAAGACCACGAGGTACTCAAAGAGTTCAAGGACATATTTCAGGAGGTACCTGGACTACCTCCGAAGAGGAACATCAATTTTTCTATAAATTTGATGCCTGGAGCAGCTCCAGTTTCGAAGGCTCCTTATAGAATGAGTACGCCAGAGCTGAAAGAGTTGCAATTGTAGCTCAAAGAGCTACTAAATAAGGGATACATTCACCCCAACGTGTCACTGTGGGGTGCCTCGGTCCTATTCATGAAGAAGAAAGATGGGACGTTGAGGTTGTGCATTGATTTCTGACAGTTGAATAAGGTAATTGTCAAGAACAAGTATCCTCTGCCAAGGATCGATGATATTTTTGATCAGTAGAAGGATGCAAAAATATTTTCAAAAATAGATCTTCGATCAGGATATCACCAAATGAGAATAAATGATGAGGACATCAGCAAGACCGCCTTTAGAACAAGGTACGGTCATTATGAGTTCACGGTGGTGCCGTTTGGGCTGTCCAACACGCCTGCTATTTTCATGTGCTTAATGAATGGAGTGTTTAGAGATTATTTGGACAAGTTTGTCATAGTCTTCCTGGACGATATCTTGGTGTATTCCAAGACAGAGGAAGAACATGAGCAACACCTAAGAATGGTGCTGCAGGTGTTGAGAGAACACTAGATGTATGCAAAACTGAGCAAGTGCTCATTTTATCAAAGGAAGATTCATTACTTGGGGCACATTATATCAAAGGAAGGGATCATTGTGGATCCTGAAAAGGTTGAGGCCATTCAAGAATGGTCGACGCCAAGGAATGTGGTAGAAGTTAGATCTTTTATCGGTCTGGAAGGCTACTATAAAAGGTTTATAGCCGAATTCTCAAGGATAGCTCATTCTATTACTTCCTTGCAAAGGAAGGAGAAGACATTCCAATGGACTGAAGAATGTGAGAGAAGCTTCCAGCAATTGAAGCAGCTGCTAACCAACGCTCCAATCTTGAAGATTGCATATCCAAATAAGGATTACGTAGTGTGCACCGATGCATGTAAGGAGGGACTGGGAGGAGTTCTCAGCCAAGAGGGATTTGTAGTTTGTTACGAGTCCCAAAAGTTGAAGGAGCATGAGAGGAATTATGCCACTCATGATTTAGAGCTGGCAGCAATTGTCCATGCCTTGAGGAAATGGAGACATTACCTCATGGGCAAAATATTCGAGTTGAGAACAGACCATAATGGTCTGAAGTATTTATTTGATCAACCGACTTTAAATGTAAGGAAAATTAGATGGCTGGAGTTTGTGTGTGAATATGACTTTGATATCAAGCATATCAAAGGGAAAGAAAATAAGGTGGCTGATGCACTCAGCAGAAATGTGCATGAATTACATGCTATAGCCATTAGCATGTACAAGAATGAGATTAAAGACAGAATTTTGGAAGCTGCAAATGTTGATTTGCAGTACAGAGGTTTAGTAGCAAAGCTATAGCAGCGTGAGAGACCACAGACCAAGGAAAGTTACACCTTGGGAACTAATGGCTTACTTTTGTATAAAAATAGAGTGTATGTACCCAATGTCTGAGATTTTAAGCTAGCAATTTTGAAAGAAATGCATAACGTGGCTTATGCTGGACATCTCGGATACTAGAAAACTATGGCAGCAGTCAAAAGCCATTACTTTTGGCCGGGTATGAAGAAGGAAATCGCTGAATACATCGCCAGATGTATGGAGTGCTAGAAGGTTAAGGCTGAGCATAGGCACCTAGAAAGGTTCTTGTAGCCTTTACCCATTCCTGAATAGAAATGGGACGTGGTAACAATGGATTTTATCACCGGACTACCTAGAACAAGCAAGCAACATGATTCAATCATGGTGGTGGTGGAAAAACTTACTAAAGTTGTCCATTTTATTCCACTGAAAACCACCCATAGGGCAGTTGATGTTGCTGATATCTTTTTAAAAGAAGTTGCACACTTGCATGAAATTCCTAAGACAATTGTGTCTGATAGGGACCCGAAATTCACTTCAAATTTCTGGAAAGGACTATTCAAAGTATTTGAAACGAATCTGAACTTTAGTACAATGTATCATCCTGAGTCTGATGGTCAGATAGAGAGGGTGAACAGGGTAATAGAAGACATACTAAGAATGTATGTGATGGATAAACCATCAAGGTGGGAAGACTACCTACATTTGGTAGAATTCGCCTACAATAATGGGTATCATGCATCATTGAAGATGAGCCCATTCGAAGCACTTTATTGAAGAAAGTGCAACACTCCAGTGAGCTGGGATAATCTAGCTGACAGAGCAGTCATTGGGCCTGAACTGCTCAAAGAGATGGAAGATCAAATGATAAAAACTAAACAGAATCTAAAAGCTGCCCAAGATAGGCAGAAAAATTACGTTGACAGTAACAAAACCCATAGAGAATTCAAAGTGGGTGACCATGTTTTCCTGAAAGTGAGGACTAACAGAAGTTCCCTGAAGTTGGGAAGTTGCGCCAAATTGGCAGCAAGATTTTGTGGGCCATTTGAGATCCTGGAAAGGATTGGGCCAGTTGCATACATGCTTGCATTACCTACTTCTATGACTGTACATAATGTGTTTCATGTTTCACTGCTTAAGAAATATTGTACCTAATGCTAATCATGTTATCGATTGGAATGTGATTCAGGTGGAACCAAAAGGTGTCCTGCAAGTGCATCCTATGCGCATATTGGACAGGAAAAGCAAACAGCTCCAGAATCGAGCTATAGAGCTTGTAAAGGTCCTATGGACCTGGTACGGTCTTGAGGACATGACATGGGAGCATGCAGATGCTATGTGGGTAGAGTACCCACATATTTTTGAAAATTTTGAAAGGCTTGCAGAGACAGTGTAAGTTGCACTGAGGACAGTGCAGAAATAAGGGGAGGGGGATTGTAGTGTCCCCAAGGCCGAGCCCTGTTGTAAATCATGTTTTAAAAGGAATTGTAATTATGTTTTATAGGCTGGTGAGCCAAGTTTTTATAAGCTGGTGGCTTATGAGTTTGTTAGGCCAAGGATCCTAAGTGTTGAAGGCCAGGAGCCTGTTGTTGTATATGTAATCACACAGAACAAATTAATAAAAATTTGTAAACACCACCAGGTGCAGACCGACCACGATGAATGAGTGAAGGGGGGATGAGCTTCCATAAAGAAGGCAAGGGATTAGGGGCTGGAAGGTGGGAAAAGGGGCTAAGTGTTAAGCCTAGGGGGATCCAGCCTTGGGAATAATATTTTAATATTATTCCAAAAAGGCATGAGCATTTCATGTTTTATCCTAAGTTCCTAACCAAGAGGAAGGTGATGTGTTATGGGTAAACGCATGCAGTTTCCAGGGTGACAAGTGTTAGCCCTGACCCATGCAAATAAAATGGCGAAGATGAGACGTGATGGGGATTCTCCTCCATTCCACCCGACGGCCTGAGTGGATACAACCTCTGAGCGGTACGACAGATCCAACCTATGTAGAAAAACCTCGTACATATTCTGAACTGAAAAACCCGTGTTCATCTGGAGAATCCGTGTGTATCCTCTATCTGAGATTGAGCTTGTGCGTGGGGTCTCTATCCCAAAGTCATGACCGTGAGCCATTCGGCCATTGTTGAGCCTGTAGGAAAGCCGCGTCAGTTTTCCCTATTGATTGTTGTGGCCACGCAGTGCTGGACTGCGTGTGGCTTGTTGGCCAGTGGAGCAACACTCTCTCCAGGAGAGAGAGTGTATAGAGGAAGGAGAGAACTCCTGGAAGGAATCTTGTAGTTGCCACCGGGCCTGGAGACTTCCGGTCCGGCCTATTGCTGTAACCCAAGGCAAGGGAGGTTAGCAGCCGAAGGACTGTCCAGGTGACAGAGAAAGTGTATACTTCTGGGGTGGAACAGGCATGTAGGGAATGAGGGTTTGTGGGTAGTGAGCATGAGAGGTTCCTGGGAGAGAATCCCATCCTTGTGGCTATGTGATATTTCCCTATAACCTCAGCCTAGTCTAGGATTTCTTGTCTTGGGGTGGAGCTTAGTCCTAGCTCGGGGGTGACCCACTGTTAAGCTGATGAGCAGTGCGGTCTAAGGCTAGGAGGTTCGTGGAAGGCCTGCACTTGGTTGGTGGAATCTACCATTGTTCAAAGATAAGTACCAGATGATGCTTTAATTATGTTTCTGTATCTCTGTGTATTATAATCATCATGTATTCTGTTGTGTATATGGATTGATGTTAAATAGTATTGATTGTTGATTATGGCAGTAAATCATATGAATACTCTGTGTTGAATGTGTTTAACTTGTTTTGAATGCATGTGATTAATTGTGAGTGAGAATGTTGTTATTCTGTGTAGTAACACCTACACAGTAGTGAGTGAAAAGTGGTGCTACATTCGAGATTATATCACTTAAAACAGGTTTGAGCCGATTTTCTATTATCTTGGATATTAGCTTGTAGATTAGGTTGCAACATGAAAGGCGTTTGAAATCCTCAAAAGAGGAAGTCTCCTTTTTTGGGGGATCAGAGCCAAAAAAGTCCTATTTAAAGAGCCAAGGATTTTACCAGAGATCTGTTATTCTTACACAAACTTGAGTAAATATTCTTTTATAAGATCATAGAATCCAAGAAAAAACTCAACTGAAAGGCATCTAGCCCTAGGCTCTTTCTTTTTTGAAACTCTTCCAGCGTTGCCAAAACTTTTCCCTCCATAATTTCTTCCTGAAGGGACTCATTCACATCTTCTATGATGGATCTTGGGAAGAGATCGATTACCTCTAAAATTTCCTTGATAGGACATCCATATGGGGTAGAGAAAAGACCCCCAAAATAGCTAACCCCTACTTTGGAAATCTTAGCAAAGGAGGATACCATTTGGCCCTCCAAATTTTTGAGTTCAACTATCAAATTGAGGTTTCTCTAGTGGTTTGCATAACTATGAATCTTTTTGGAAATGTTGTCTTCTTCCTGGAGCCAAACCGCCCTACTTTTAAGTCTCCACTTATATTCTTCTAAATCTAGAAGTATGATCTTCTTGTTTCGTAAAGATCCTAGTTCAGATTCTTCCTCCTTTAAAAGTGAATCCACAGGTTTTTAAATTAGCAATTCGACCATCCTACCTTCGACCTCCCTCAATAGAGAATGGTTTTTCTAGTTGAAATTGCGAGACCAAATCCTAGATAACCAACTGAATGTTTTCATATTGGTAACCATTTGATGCATATACGAGCTTCTAGGGATATCTCTAAGATGAGTCCAAGCATCTGCAATAAGTTTCCCAAAATCATTTTCCTTCATCCAATCATGATTGAATTTTAAGGGAGTTAGGGGTTTTAAACAACCTTTTTCAATATTCAACATGATAGTCATATGGTCATAAATACCCCCAACCGTCACCAACAATTTAATTATCCACAGGTTGGCCAACATGTCTTCTTCCACCAATAACCTATACAAACTTTTTTCCACTAGATCATCACATTTTCTATTGTTTCTCCATGTTTGAGAGATATTGGGGGGCTCCAGGTCCACCAGGTTATGTGAGGATATCCAGTGGGAAAAAAAAACTTCCACTTAATCTCATCTGAGAAGCTTTTCCCATAGTTATTTAAGGGACAACGTGAATTTTATATCATCACATAGGATTGCATTAGGAGCCTAAACGATACCCGAATTGCTTAAGCCCTCCCCAAAAGGCAAATTTTCAGCATAAGGAACATAAGTGTTTACAATTCTAAAGGGTGTCACCAGGGTGTAATCCTGACATCCAAAATGATACCAGAAAGAGCGACCATCAAAGAGACTTGTTTAAAATTTGGGCCCTATGCATAAATGAAACCCATCGAAAAACCTATGGCATCCTTAGCACATAAATACCAGTCCCTAAGCCAAGGATTGAAGGATTCCATATCATTTTCTCTCGAGCACATTGTTTCTTAAACTAATAAAATGTTAGGTTTTCATTCTGCGACCATTCTTTTGAGGTCCTGAATTTTTGGGGTGCCCCTACCCCACGTGCATTGAGAGACAATATAATCATTTGGAACTTCTGGCCAGGGATTTCCCCACTCCAAGGGCCCTCAATATGGTCAACTGTTTTCCAATTTTGATTTCCTTCAATGCCTGTTGCTGGGAAAGGGTCAGATGGATTTTATTCCTACATGTTGTGTCATCCCCTTTTCCATCGCTAGACCTACAACATAAGAGGATTCCTGCCCTTTTTTAACTTGGTATATTAACATATAATCCGATTTTATGATGGATTTTGAGGAAAGAGAGAATGGTGGAGAGTCTAAACATAGTTCCTCCCTCATCTCCAAAGGAGCCATGGGCTTAGGGTAAGCACCTTCTTTAGAAGAAAAATGGGGATCAGGTCCTCCCGATGCTCCAATACCCTATGGTTAGAAAGGAATTGGGCTCCTTAGGGATATAGAGGGGGTGGGGGTTGGTGAGGATGAAAAAACAAAACCCTTAACAAAGTTCACATAATTGACTTTTGCTTTTGTCGACACCTCCTTTTTAGAATTTAAAAAAGATGGGATTTTTTCCCAAAGGTCCAGTTGACTTATCAGATTCCAATGTTGATTGATTCCCCCAAAACGACCACTTTGCATGGATATCAAATGGACCCAAGGACTACTATGCAACGATGATTCTTCGACCATCACCTTTTCTGATTCCTCTGATACCATGAACACCTTCCACTTCCAAGTCTTTTTAAATGGTGGGAACTCAGAAGGGGGCCTTTGACATTGAGCCATCAAGTGACCCACTTTGTGGCACCCAAAACATCTAAAAGGAACCCTCCAATAATATATGTGTTGAACCCAAGAAAAGCATCCATAAACCAATTTTGTTTCATCCAATAAACCTACACTGAGATCGATTTCGATTTGGTTTCCCAGCTAGGATCACTCCCCATGAACTTCCCAATTCGGTTACCAATGTACGTTTGGATGAATTTTTTCCAAAACACTAGTGGAATATTTGAAAATATTTCCCAACTTTGGTGGGAGAAATCACATCACGAGCAAGGTCAAAATTCACTTCCCATTCCTTCAGAATGAGACCTGATGACCCCAATTCTAGATGTGATTGAAATGTTTTGTAAGGTAGTCTTTTGGATTGAATTTAGAAAACATCCATCTTCATGAAAGAGTATGGAAGATAGGCATTTATCCTAACAAAAATTCCAAGTTCACATCCGACCACCCCGCCAGAGTATTCACTCCCTTCCTCATAGACTAATTGTTTGGATGCGAAGAGTTTCCACAAGAAATGAATTGTTCCTTCTCCCCCTTCGAGCTTGCATGCATGAAATGCCTTCATGCATGGGGTTTTGACGTCCTCCTCCATCATGGAGGCCTTCAAAAACTGGGATATGAGATCCTAGCACACGGACCTGACCATCGGATGGTTCTCGGGCCATTCCACATTCATTAAATATGTACTGCTGCAAACTAAAAAAATTCCTCATCACTGAAAAAAATGTCCTCTGAGCCAATCTGTTCCACCTCTTAATCTGCACACTCCTCCTCCATTCAAGAAGTTATATATTAAATATTAAAACTCATTTAAAATTAGGATATGACTCATCCATCTTAGAACTTAATTACATGGCCCTTTACATAGGTTGAGTGCTATAAAGCAAGCCCCTATCGAGACTAGTATCTGCCATGGGATATTAGGTTGAGTAGGGATGAGCCGAACTGATCCCAATCACAATTTCTATCTAATTTCAATCAATCTTCATTTAATTATTAATAATGAAAATCCCATAATTTTTACTTAAATGTAAAAGAATATTAAATTACTTATAAATATTTTCAATAGCGATGTAAGAAAAATATAATCATCAGCGTAAAAGAGGACAACACCTACTTTTACATACCAAAATTGCTAATTATATATATGTGAGAGATACAAAAACTATTCCATCAATAATATGAAAAGATATAAATTTATTACATTA
>ML788202.1:68195-85326 GCA_009831015.1 Picea engelmannii | reverse complement strand
AGAATTAGATTTCATAATATCCCATAATTCAAACTCGTCACCCATTCACAAGATTATCATTTACCCAAAATAGATTTCATCGTATCCGACACCATTCTAATAGTATTTAAACATTCATTAAATTCACATTCTCACAATATGTCACATCATATACATCATCATCAATAACTTTTAAACATTCGTAAAATTTACATTCACATAATAGATCGCATTACATGCATCATCATTAATAACACTTAAACATTCATTACAGTTCATAAGTTTTAAAGTTTAAGTGTATCACTTAATAGTTTCACTGTGACTAGAAAATAAAGTATATAGACCTCAAGTAATCCTGGCTTTCTAAGTCAAAAGGTGGTGTTACATACACCCCACCTTCGAGAAACATGTTCTCGAGGTGGTCAAAATAGTGAGGGATAGTCTCGCCGTAGTGTCTCGGTGTCCTCCCAAGTAGCAGATCCTGGACTATACTTGTCTCATTGGACCTTAACTTGATCTACCAGACGGTTTCTGAGTTGTCGAACTCTACAGTCCAATATGAGTAATGGTTCTACTGTGAGGGTTCTCCCATCCGATACCTGCAATTCTTTCCAATTTAGTTTATGTGATTCATCAGCAACATAATGACGTAAAACAAATATGTGAAATACATTATGAGTTTTATGCAAGTGGGGTGGCAGTACGAGACGATGGGCAACGAGTCCAATTTTCTCTTGGACCCTAAATGGCCCTATAAACCGAGGTGACAACTTTGTCCCCTTCCCGAACCATATGGTACTCTTATTAGGTCTGATACGAATGAAAACCTGGTCTCCCACTTCATAACTTCAGTCGATCCTGTGTGCATCTGCATAGCTTTTCTGCCTATCCCGTGCTTCCTTTAGTCTCTGCCTAATTTGAATCACTTGTTCCTCCATTTCTTGAATCAATTCTGGCCCAACTGTTACTTGGTTTTCTAGTCTATCCCAAATCAATGGTGTTCTGCATGGCCTTCCATACAAATCTTCGTATGGTGGCATTCCGATGGAACTATGATAACTGTTATTGTAGGAAAACTCTACCAAAGGTAGGTACTTCTCCCACTGGGTTTGATTATTCACTACATACATCCTAAGCATGTCTTCCATCACTTGATTTACTCTCTCAGTTTGCCCATCTGTTTCAGGATGATAAGTTGTGCTTAAGTTCAACTGAGTCCCCAATGCTGACTGTAAACTTGTCCAAAACCTAGAAGTGAATCTGGAATCCCTATCTGAAATAATATTCTTTGGTATCCCGTGCAAATGGATAACCTCACTTATGAACACTCGTGCCACATCAATAACCTCATAAGTGTCTCTAACCGGAATGAAATGAGCACTCTTGGTTAACTTATCCACTATCACAAGAATGGCATTGTGTCTATGAGATGTGAGCGACAACCCTACAACAAAATCCATAGAGATGACTTCCCACTTGGACATAGGGACATCATGTGGTTGTAGGAGGCCTGCCGGGTGATGGTGGTTGGCTTTCACTTGTTGACACTCTAGGCATCTGGCGACGAAATGGACTACATCGCGCTTCATGCCTACCCAAAAGAAGAGATTCTTCATATCTGCGTACATCTTCTTCACACCCAGATGTGCACAATAAAGTGCTCTATGGGCTTCCTTCAGTATGATGCTTCAAATATCCCCATTCTCCAGGATGTACATCCTTCCTCGATATCTTAACAGTCCGTCTGTTTTCAGACTATATCCTTCATACTTTGGAACTAACTGCCTCCCATTCTGGAGGTTTGAAGTAACCATTAAATACCAATTGTCTCCTGGTAGTTGTGTCAACACATGTTCCCTCAGACTGACCTTTAAGTTTACTAAGGAGAAGATACGTGGTCTCCTACTCAAGGCATCTGCGACCACATTTTCCTTTCCCTTTATATATGAAATACCAAAATCGTACTCACTCATAAAATCACTCCATTTCCTTTACCTGGCATTCAAATCTCTTTGAGTAAAGAGATGTTTTAAACTTTGATGGTCCGTTTTGAGCTCAAAGTTTCACCCCACAAGATAGTGCCTCCAAAGTTTCAGAGCTAGCATTACAGTTGCCAACTCTAAATCATGAGTTGTGTATAACTCTTCGTGCTTCTTCAACTTCCTTGACACATAAGCTATCACTCCTCCATCTTGCATTAGCACGACCCCCAACCCTTGTTTCAAGGAATCCGTGCAAACCATGAAGTCCTTTTCCATATCTGGCACTCGTAGAATTGGCGCACTAGTTAGTAACCTCTTAAGCTCAATGAATGCACTATCACATTCTTCTGTCCATTCATACCTGACCCCCTTGCATTGCAAAGTGGTGATGGGTTTCGCTATTTTTGAGAATCCTTCCACAAATCTCCGGTAATAACCCGCTAGCCCCATGAAGCTTCTCACCTCATGGGCATTTTTCGGCACTGGCCATTCCATAATGGCCTTTACCTTTTCTGGGTCCGCAAAGATTCCTTCGTCAGAAATGATATGACCTAAATAGTGGATCCCTTTCTGGAAGAAGGAACACTTCGACAGCTTCCTATACAATTTTTTCTCTCTAAGGCAAGACAACACTATTTGCAAGTGTTCCTCGTGTTCTCTTTCATTCTTGGAATAGATGAGAATGTCATCTAGAAAAACTTGTACAAATCGATCTAAATGCTTCTGAAATACGTCGTTCATGAGGCTCATGAATACTGTTGGTGCATTGGTCAATCCTAAAGGTACCACAACAAACTCGTAATGTCCAAACCAAGTCCGAAAGGCAGTTTTTGGGATATCACCTTCCTTAATCCTTAACTGGTGATACCCTGATCGCAAATCGATCTTTGAGAATACCGCTACTCCTTTCATCTGATCAAAAAGGTCATCTATTCGCGGCATTGGGTACCTATTTTTCACTGTAGCACGGTTCAAGTCCCTATAGTCTATACACAGTCCTAAGGATCCATCCTTTTTCTTTACAAAAATTACCGATGCGCCCCAGGGTGAGACACTGGGCCTTACCAGCCCTAAGTCCAATAACTCCTTCAACTGCATTTGAAATTCACAAAGTTCTGGTGCCATCATCCGATACAGAGTCTTGGATATTGGTTCTACACTAGGTTTTAGCTCAATAGTAAAATCAATCTCCCTCTCAGGAGGTAATCCTGGTAACTCATTCGACAAAACATCATGAAATTCTAACAATACCGAGTACTGATCTAATGAGGGTCCCTTCCTTTCGTTCACTGCTTCCACTACATAAAGTTGACACCCTTGTCTCAAGCATCGCTTGACCTTCATAGTTGATATAAAGCGTAATGACACTTTTCTTTGTACACCCTGGATCTCTACTAGTTTTCCTTCATCATCGACACAAAGAACCCTCTTTGCGAAACAATCTACCAAAGCTCGATGAGCTGCTAACCAATCCATTCCAGTGATTAAGTCATATGCCCCAAGAGCAGTGACATATACCTTCAACCTGGTAGTGCACACTCCTAGGTCTACTATACAGTTATCGACACTAGGTCCTACAACTTGTTTTTCCTTTGAAGCCATCTCGACTTGTTTAAAGTCATCATGCTTGTAGGCTGCCAACCCACTCTTTTCTAATGCAGATGGTGAAATGAAACTATCTGTCACACCAGAATCAAACAAAATCTTGACATTGATATAATTTAGCGTACCTGATGACTCTACTACTGTGGATTGATGTTCGGCCTGGCGGTTATTAACCGCTGCATAAATCTTGTGGCTGCTACTTGATCTTCCCATCAGTGCCTTTCCTTCTCTATGCACAAACCCTGATTGTAACTCTGGGCAGTCCCGTTGGTAATGGGGTCCTTTCCATCTCCAATAGGTTATACGAGATTGAACCAGTGCACTGTTATGTGACTGATTCTGAAATGAGTTCCTTTCCCTAGAACCCCTGCCCCTACTAGTTGTTCCCTGAGATGGTCATGGACCTGTCTGCACCGTTGGCGATGAACGAGATGCTGCACTAGCTACCATTGAAATCCCTGCAGCTACTGTCCTTGGTACGACTCTGTTACCATAAGGTGGTGGCCTTGAGCCCCCTCCCCTAGGAAATGTCCTCGGGGTCTTTCCTACGAATCCAGGGTGATGCAAAAATGTCGATCTTGTACCCCCGGTTAAGTTCATGTGTTCTTCCATGTAACGCGCATTTTCTACCGCCTCTGCTACTGAAGACAGTTTCCACATCCGTACCATAGCTCTTATCTTCGGGTTCAATCCATAAACGAAGCGCTCTACCTGTCGTTGGCCATTGTCCATATACAAAACGTATTTGACCAGTTCCATAAATCTGATCTCATATTCTTCTACAATTTTGTTTCCTTGTACTAAGGCATGAAATGCCCCTACCTGTTGCTCCTCGTAGTATGCTGGTAGATATTTCCTTCGAAACCTCTCCTCGAAAAGTTCCCAAGATACTGTGTCTGGGGTAAGGTATAGTTGTCTTTCCAAGTTGCCCCACCAGTTCAAGGCGTTGTCTCTTAACTGAAAAATTGTGATCTTAGCCTTTGAGTTGGACGCATAGTCCCTTAAGGAAAAACACCTTGTCATGCCTTCCAACCATTCTTCCGCGCGTTCACTGGCGCGACCTCCGGCAAACTCTGGAATTTTGATCTTCTATAATTCTTGTGTAATGTCTTCAGGTGGAAGTTCTCCCCCTGAGTCCCTTGATGCTTCTGGATTACCCGTTCCAGATGGAGGGAGTTCCACTTCAGTCCTTGCTAGTTGGCGCCCCTTTAAAGTCTCGTTAATGGCTTCCAACGAGTGCAGTATGAGGGCTAGTTCGGGTGATGGTGGTGGTGTTGGTGCTGGTGTTGGCGGTGCCTGTGACGACGCTCCCCTGCCTCGACCCCTTCGATTCCTGACCATCTTGTATTCCTTAACCTACATCACCCCCCCCAAGTTGTCAGGGTGAGTTCCAGGACGTTTCAAATTGGTGCTACTTAAACTTAGAAACAGGGTTAGGCGTAAGTTTTCTTTACTTGTCTGTAAACAGACATTACTCCATTAGGGGATTGGCTAGGTTTGGGTTAGGATTAAGCGTCTAAGCTTGGTTTCTTCACCCTTACGAAAAGAATTATTGGTTCCCATACCCTGTAGCTACGTTAGCCTTGTGCCTTACTCGTCACTTCCTAGTGCATATGCCACCTCCTTCCCGCTTGTCCTAGTCTAAGCCCTAACATCATTAGTTATTTTAAGGTAGGCTAACCTTATACTTAAATAAAATAATTAATTTAAAATTATCATTACACCAATTTACTCAAATTAACTTTACTTTAATTTAAACTAACTTGAACTTTATTTATATATAAATTATTTATACTAAATTATTTAATTTATTTTAAATTATTTTTTTACACTTTAAAATATAAAAATAAATAATCGGACATGCTTGGATTCCACGTGCCGCTTGGCTTCCTCTAGTTCCCTCGTATCTTACCCCAAAATTCTACACCTGTTAGCTCTTCGAATCCCTATGCGTCCTTCCTCTGCCTCCACCTTCTCATCCACTGGGACTTTCCTTGTGTCATTCTTTCTCCACCACAGATCTTGCCATAGCTCTGGTCTAAGGTTCCAAGAATCTCACCTGCCATGGCTCGCCTCCTCGCCATTGTTCTAAGCACTTTGCTAGCGCTGGGTATTGCTGTATCTGCCGCTAGATCATTTTGTAGAAACATAGTATATTGGTACGATCATTGACAAGATCCAGGACCTGGAGTCCAGTCTCTTTAAAATATTGGGAGCCAATCCCAAGTCTGTACACTTTGTGGAGTTCTCTCTCAAGTATGGTAAGGGTTACAGTTCAGTCCACCAGCTTGTGCACAACTTCAGTACCTTCGTGAAGAACGCTGAGTTGATTGAGTCAAGAATTAGCATAAACCTTCCTTATGCTGTGGTAATGAATGGTAATATCATATTTTTTTTGCAGTGCGAAATAAAAATGATTTGCTTGTAATTCCATCCCTGTACGGATTTTGGAATTTTTCTTTCAATTTATTTCATTTGTATTTATAAATTCATTCATCAGTGTATACCACGCCCAAATTCCCCACAGGAATCCTGTTTATCGGGCTTCGGGGTTTCGTAATTCCCTAATGTCGATAATTTTTGTTCCTTCAAACTCCCGATTGTCGATCCACCGATACGGCACTTTATGTACTAGCCCTCTAGGCTAGACATCCATCTTATATGACTGCAGTTCCATGTGACCCCAGCCCTGTCCTACATCGGAGTTTCGGGGTTCCAAATGTCGAACCTCACAAGTCCTTAGGACTCGCGATTCTCCGATCCCCGATATGCTCCTAGCGCATTATCCCTCCAAGCTAAGCTCATGGTCCCCACAACCTCTCCTATGTGACAACATTCATACTCCCTGTCGGGATTCGGGGTTTCGCAACTCTCGCTATCACGAACCTCTGTCCTCACAATCTCCCGATCACCGATCTACCGATACGGTGCTTTGTGCGTTAGCCCTCCTGGCTAAGCCCTTGACCCATATGACCATTACTCGACAAGGCCACATCTTTGTTCCCCCCCATCGGGGTTTCGGACATCGCAATGCCGAAATGTATGAACCCCATATCTACGGGATTCCCGATATCCCAATACCCGATACGCCTCTTCCTGGCGCGTTAGCCTTTTCTGGCTATACCGAGGTCCATGTGACCTTCTCTGGTGTGACTGCTGCCTTATGGCTTCCCATCGGGGTTTCAGTCCTTCTCAAGCAAGATTTTCATCACTTATAAAATTTGCGATGCCATTTACCGTTTACTTTTGGACAATGAATGGTTAAAATTTACAAAATATAAATTTTCAGCGCCCCTTTAAAAATTTATTTAAAGCGGGTTATAACTTTAAATTTGCGAGTTTTTTATAAATTTATTTAATGTTTAAAGAAATCGGGATTCAGGGTTTTTCGTAACAAACGATCTATGTAAATTGAATCATGAAACCTCGATCTCTGATTTCGTGATGTGATAAAGTCTTAATTAAAACATCAATTAATTAATTCTTTTTAATGAAGGTTTAAGAGTTAAGTTAATTACGTCACGTTTTCGGGGTTCGCGATTTTGTAGTGCATGGATACTTTGTCCACGGAACTCGTGATATCCCGATCCGCGATGAAATCTACCACCTGTCCACCATTGACCCTTCCCTGGGCCCCGCTGTCCCTCGGCCCATTGCGAAATTGCGTTTCGCGATTTTGCAACTCTTGTTGCTATGTTACCGGGACTCTCGATATCTCAATTCGCGATGATAGCTGGCTTCCACTACGGAGCTTTCCACTTTTCAGAAAATCGGGCCTTGCGTTTTCGAACTGCAAGGACCACTGATCCACGGGATCCGCGATTTCCCGATTCGCGATGACCCGATGGACGACCTCATGTCGGGACCTTTCCCGATGGCTCCGATCACTGCCACGCATCCCAAGAACAGACGGTCCTGATCGCCTCTCACTGTTTCGGGGTTTTCTTTACTCCAATGACAGAAATCTTATGTCAACTCGAAACCCTGGTAGCCGATATACCGACGGGTCGTTCGATCTCTGCCACGTGTCTCTTCAAACGGACGGTCCAAATCAATCCTTGGGACTCACCATTTCCTAAAACCGCAAACACTTACCCTCACGACCCCCGATGTCCAGATCTCTGATATGGCGAATGACCATGCGACACCTGTTGGGATGTTTGATGCATAATGCAAAATTTCCCACTCTAATGCATTCGTATCCTGCGTAATAGACAACTCTCTTTTTGGGATAATGATAGTTGCATGAGCATTATGTGGTGTCAAAATTGTTCTCTTCGGAACGGTTAAAATTTGTATGGGTCTATTGTTCCTGAGATTTTTCATTATTAAAATTCGTCGAGGCTAATATAGGAAAGTAGTTTACACCATTCCCGCGCAATACAAGTCTTCAAAAATTTCCTTTTTCCTGCTGCGCATTGGCAATTCCTCTTTTAGGTAAGTTCGAGATGAAGTAGGCCTTTTCGAGGTCTTGCAAAAGTCCTATTGCATTTTATATAGTATAATTCGTGTAGTTATTGAGTCTTGCCAACTTCAGTCCTTTGATAGAAGCTTCCCTCGACATTTTTATCGATTTCAGGTGTCAATTTTACCCGAAACTTCATTGACAAGTATTGCTCAAATAAAATTAAGTTATCACCTCTCTTTTTCTTGCTTAATAGCTTTATCAGGATGATTTAAGGGTAGCCATTTTGTGGGAAGTGATCCTCCAAACTATCTGGTTTGTTGCCACTATTTTAAAGGGCGTTCCTTTGAATATTCAGACTAAGACTGGATTAGCCATTTATGATCCAGTAAAAGGGTATTACCTAAAACAGTTGCTTGTGATATATTTGAGACCATTTGCTTGGATAATGTAGGGGTGTTATCTTGAGTATATTTTCTGATGCTGTATCAGTCATATTGGGTCAAGATGAATGTTGCTTGACACAATCTACTAAGACACAAATGATGTGTTTTTCTTACAGGTTAAGCGTGGCTGGAGTTAGCATTTAGGGTTTTGGCCCTTAGGCCCAGATTTCGAACTAAGACGCTCTGATACCATATGTAACAGCCAAATATTTCTAAACATCATTTACTTTCATAAGCAATTTATTTCATGAACTGAGATAATAACTTCATAACATAACAACAATCTTCATAATAGCAACTTCAGTAACTTAAATTTATCAATGAATAATGATTTCATGGCAGAATGAAATAAACACATAGTTTAACAAATTACCTGGTTCTGATGCTAATTTATGTTTCCTTGTTTCCTTGCTATTGCCTTTCTGCTACCTGATACATAGACCAACCCAACCACAAACAAAGAATAACTGCCCAAACCTACTGTCCTCCCTGCCAACTAGGAAAACTACCTAGCTCCAAGATATCTATGGATATCCTGGCCCCCGTGCCCAAAACCTCTAGCAACCCGGTGCCTCAACTCATCAAAATGCCACTGCCAGCAACTCTTTTCTCCCTGCAAGTCCAACAGTTCTTCCCCCCCCCGAATCCATCCTTCGTTTCCCCTCCTTATCCATCCTTCACCGACTCCTGCATTTACTCCCTTACCTGCCCTCGTCCCTATCCCTGATCCTTCCTTTAATGTTTTATCTTCTCGGGATTAACAGGTTATCCCTTGTTGGGTACGTAACCATTTTATATCATATACCATTAATCTATTAAATCCATTATGCAAGTTATTAAATGTAGTTTGTAGTTAAATTATTAATTAATTAATCACAATTATATCCTTTAATTAATTAATAACTCACTTAATTAATATCATTAAATCATCTTTGTTTAATTAATACCTTGTTAACACAATTAATCCCTTAATTAGTTTTACTTTATAATTCTTAAACATTTATCCAACTAGGGTCGTTACAGAATATATAAAGAATTTCAACAATTTATCATCAGGGTTCGGAAATCTTAACTCTCAATTGAAAACTCTAATACAATTCACCTAGAGCTCATGATTTGTTGCAAGTGTCTCCTCACAAATTGACGGCTCTTGGTTCTTCAACGCTTCGGCCTTCGGGAGTTTCAACTCTCAATCTGAAACTTTCAAGGTGATTCCTCCGAAGTCCATGATCTGTTGTCGTGTGTCCCTCTGTATCTGACAATTCATATCTCCTTTGGCTCTTCGAGATTCGGGAACCTCAAATCTCAAACTTTACTTTCACATGAGGACAACGGATCTCTACCACATGTCCCTTTCAATATGACGGTTTAAATTTACTTTGGGAATCTAGCTCTTTAGGCTTCAGGAGTTTCAACTCTCAATCTGAAACTCTCAAAGTCATTTCTCCAGAGTTACTGATCTGCTGACACATGTATCCTAGCGATCAATGGCTAGGATCAACTTCGGGACCTTGGCTAGTCCACCCTCCCATACATAGAAACGTTAAATATTGTGCACCTTACCTTAGATTGAATGACTATCATCCCTTCGCGCTCAGATCCGATGGTTAGGATCTGTTTCTTCCCATCGTTTCTCCTTTACTTCCCTAGATGTTGATCTAACGGTCCGTACTTCTCCTCGCAGTCGTTCTGATGGATTTTGTCACTCCTCCTTCTGATATTTTGATGTCTTTCGGCTTGGGAGAGTTTAGTAGATGTTCAAAGGCCTCAACCTTCACTCCTCCTATGAGTCCGGATATCTCGGGTCTTGCCTTCATTCTTGAAAACGTTATCTCTTCTGAGATTTTCGATTCTCTCACACCGATGGTACCGAGGGACTCCATTGCTTCACAGATTTCCAAAAGGGCTCACGACCACCCATCTCACAACTATTCAAGGTATGGCGGTCATTATTTGATCGGTACTGAGTTGTTCGTTGATCGACAGTTCACAGCAATTGTGGGGTCCCAACATCCATGCTCTTTATCAGATAAATTAACTTCTGCAATCTGGAAGTACTCGCCCAGCTTGCTTGAATCAGATTCATTGATATTCCAACCAACGAGATCAACGACAATGGTGAATTGCGGGCCGCGAAATAGCATGTCCACTACTTTCACCTCCACGCTCTGCAATGATTTTCCACCCTCGATCTCTGTCCATATATCGATGATCTTAAAAATTTGACATCTCGTAGCTTCGAGTTCTAAGGTTCCTAGACCCAAGTCACGTGGGTCTTCATATAACTATTGGGCTATGATATTCTCTCTTAGTCGGGTTTTTGGTTAAGGAAATAGGCGCAAGTTCAGAGTCTCCTAGACTATTGATCTGAAGGAAACGTCTTCCCAACTCAGAGAGAATTAATCTTTGAATCAAGTCAAGGTAACTTGTGAGGTTACCAAAACGGTAGCTATGCCAAGAGGCTTTCTCCGACTTTGGAACGATGGTGTAAATCCCTAGGAAAAATGTCTTTGAGTGACTAAACTAGGGCATATGGAAAATCAGGCAGAAATATAGGTTTTCAAGGGAACGAATGCATACTCATAAATTAATCATTTAATATAGAGAAAGAACCCTTTATAGACATATAAATACTCACATGCATCCATTGTTTACAATTCAAAACATAAGGGAAGAAAACACTTATCAGAACCATAGAGCGTGATGTGACCGCTGAAAGGGGTGCTCGTTTCCACCCAACCATAGGCTCAGTCACTCCAATGGATTTATCACTGGCCACCCTCAATCTTAAACCATGATGATTTGAGATTCAATATCTTACTTCCATATCAATGAAAGTTAGGGATGAAGGTTACTCTCTTTCTCCCAATATAGAAATAGATCAAGATGAAGGTTACTCTCTTTCTCTCGGCTTAATCTCTATTTTTCTATGATCAGAACTCACTGTTCCTCTTTCATCCCTTCCTTGGACCCAATAGATTCCTCTCTCATCTTTGCATTTTCTTCGTAGGTCTCACTCTACCCACCACACTTCCTTTCTTTCCTTCCTCAACAAGATTGTGTGTGGCTCGAATTCCTAGTCCGTGGTCAGGTCTAGAAGCCTTACGAATGGGCAGTCTGCCCCATCCCCTCATTAACTCTTGAGGAGGCCTTCCCACCTACCAGCCCGACTATAATTCATTCCAGGGTTAGAGGGTTGTTCTGATCTGAGAAATTAATTCCAACATGGTACTGGTTCGGTGGAGGTTAACACAACTATTACTGGTCCCCTCAACCACCTTTCACAACATTTCGTGGTCTCTCTTAGCACATCCCCTCTTTCAACAGTCATGCAACACGTGACCATTTTCTATTAAAATAACAGAATTTACATTCATCTACTTTCGACATGAGGTCCATCAAATCAAACATTCACACTT
The DNA here is from genome assembly GCA_009831015.1 of Picea engelmannii. Classification (NCBI taxonomy): domain Eukaryota; kingdom Viridiplantae; phylum Streptophyta; class Pinopsida; order Pinales; family Pinaceae; genus Picea; species Picea engelmannii. The sequence continues at coordinate 73,490 of ML788202.1, read as the reverse complement.
TTAAGTTTTCCATAGTTCCTTGGCCCATATAGTTATATTTACAAACTGGGGGAAACAGGGTGTTACAATTTTCTTCTTAGTTGTGTGCTCTGTGCTCCTTAGTTTTCCATAGCGAGTTAGTCATTCATTGATTTGGGTATTTGACCTAAGGTGGCAGACCTCTGACTCCATCGGTCATGAGGAATTTTTGGTCTTCTTCTTAGAAACGTGGAGCCAACTCCTTATAGGCGTTTTTTTTTATAACACTGGTTTGCCTAATTCAGTGTGTGAGACTTTTATGGAGTTGATGATCCCACAAGAGGAGAACTTGTGCATAATATCTTCATGGAAAAATTTCCTGAAGATACCAACCAAGGAACCCCTTCACAAGGGGATTTTGTGCTTTTCCTTTCTTCGAAAACATTGGTGTCCCTTTGATGGCCACTTTGTACATTCCTAGGTTGAATGTGGACTACCGGTTTGGTTGGGTACCATTCCAAATGTCCCAGATGCTCTTGACACTTCTCAATTAAGCACCTTATGTCACAGGAATCATGTTAATGTTCCTTCATTAACAAAGTCTACTCCTCCTCCTTCTTCCTTCTCTGGTGAAAGTCTAGCTACTAGTAACCAGAAGTCTAAATGAAATAGAAAGAGGAAGAATAAGAAGAATAAATCACCAACCTCTGTGAGTCATGTTGGAGATAAGTGCTCAAACTCTGTGAGTCATGTTGAAGAAAAACACCCAGCCTCTGCAAGTCATACTGGGGGAAAGAACCCAGCCTCTACAAGTCATGCTGGGGGAAAACGTCTAGTGAATGCTAGTCATACTAGCGATAGGTTTATAGCCTCTATGAGTCATGTTATCGACCAAGCACCAACCTATTCTAGTCATGTTGGAGAGTTATCAACAACCTATGCAAGTCATGGTGAGGACAAGAAACCAACCACTGCTATTCATGTCGGGGGCATTGATTCTAGTGAGAAACATAGATGGATAGGACATAATCCCAAGTTCCCTTGTAATATTTGCAAGGGAGATCACCTTCCTCATTTATGCCCTGGCCTTCTAGAGGCAGGAAGATTGTGGTCCTTGTCTACAATATTTTGTGATTCTAAGTCTTCTGAGGTTTCCTCATAGTTTATTCAGCCTTTGTTTGATGAAGTGGTTATGTCAATGCAGTCTTCAGCCAACCCCACTTCTCTTTTGGGGGGTGATGCACCTTTATACCATGTTGTCTCGTAGTCTATTCAGCCAATGGTTGAGAAAGTGGTCATGACGATGCAGTCTTCGACCAACCCCTCTCCTCTTTTAGGGGTGATGTGCCTTTAGACCATGTTGTCTCGCAGTCTATTCAGCCAGTGGTTGAGAAAATGGTTGTGCCGATGCAATATTTGGTCGATCCCACTCCTTTTTTGGGGGGTGATGCACCCTCAGACCATGTTTTATTGAAGCCTATTCAACCAGTGGTTGAGGAAGTGGTCGAGCTGATGCAATCTTCAGCTGATCCCACTCTTCTCTTGGAGAGTGTTGAGTCTACCAAAGTGGTCACGCCGATACAATCTTCAGTTGATCCCACTCTTCTCTTAGTGAGTGTCGAGTCTACCAAAATGGTCACACTGATGCAATATTCGACTGATCCCACCTCTTTGAGAGTGTTGAGTCTATCAAAGTGGTCACACCGATGCAATATTTGGATAATCCCACTCTTCTGATGGGGAGTGATGTGTCTACAGACTATGTTTTTATCATTTCCAGTTCAGTACTTTCAAAACAAGGGGCCATTCCACTCGCTTCGAGCACGCCCCCTCCAAGTCCTAGGATGGTTTACTTTGATTGGAATGAACTTATTGGGCCTCATCTTCCTTCTTCTACACCCTTTCAAATAAGGGTTGAAGTTAATTCAAAAAACATTTACTGATGTATTGTAGATGAAGGAGCCTCTGCAAGTATTTTATCATCCTCAACCTTGCAAGCTTTGGGTTCTCATGAGCTTATGTTTGCTTCGCATGAGCGATTGGATTTTGACAGACATCCTAGTGATTATTTGGGGATTCTTCCTTAGTTTCCTATATTGTTAGGTGGGAATATTGTCCTTGTCGATGTTATAGTGATGCAAGGCCTGTTAGATTTCAATATGCTTCTTGGGCGTGATTATGTATATGCTATGAATGTTGTGGTGTCTACACTCTTCTGGGTGATGTATTTCCCTCAAAATGGAAGCATTATCAGTATTGACCAGTTGGCATATGATAATCACCATCCTGATTTGACACTAGTTCAGGCTTCCCCTTTATATGTTCCTAGTGTTCGTGTAGACTCTACCTCACCACGAGTTAATTATGTGGTGTATTATCCTCGATGTTCAATTTCTTCTGAGCAGGAACCTGCACAATCATGTTTGCCTTCTCGAGACATGGTCTCGACAATTGATCAATTTTTTTTATCTAACAAGGGCATGGGAGACCTTGCTTCCCCCTCTTGGTACGAGTGATCTTGAGTCTCATTTTGAGTCTAATATCACTGTTTGTAGATCCTCAATCCCTCTTTCTTGTTATTCTTTGTTGATAGACTTTGCCAGTCCTGGCCAAAACCTTCATCGTCATATGGAATATGGTCAGTTTGCTTCACCCTTTGGGAATGTCGACCCTCCTCATTCGTGTGATTTCTCAAATTTTGAATTACCTTTGGATGAGGCTATCCTTGAAGCCATGACTACATTTTCTATACTGTGGGAAGAATTACACCACGTGCTTTGTGTTTTCTTCCCTTTTGGGAGACTTTCCAAGTTGACTATCGAAAAGACTCTTGGTCAGAGCCTAGAAATGGGCTCTACCTGAAATACTACCATGCATGAGTCGTAAGGTTGTCTGGTACCTTGTACATATTGTACATTATAGGTTTGTTGTTTTCAAGTTTTGTATTTAGTAGCGCCTCTTATTTTTTGAAGTTTCTATCTATATTGGATTTATTAACTTTTGGATGAGTGTTATTGGCCTTATATGAAGGATCTTGGAGACCTTTTTTCTTTTGAATTTTGTTCATCATATCAATCCAATCTGACAGGTATTGACCTAAAAACTGGCATATAGGTTAGTTTTTTCCCTTCTTGAATATTTTTACATTATTTGTTTCCTGTTTCATTCAACCTTAGGATCGACCCCATTGAATTGCGACACTAAACTTCCTTGCCGATAAGTGTGTCATACTTTTTGTGGTAGAGCATTCCTCTACATGGATGCCCTAGGTAGATCCTTTGCTACATTTTGGCATCCATGCTATGAGTTTTCTCCACAGGATTGGGAGTCCTTTTAGTCCAGCCATGATTACTTTTCAAAGCCCCATTCTTCTTCATCTTTTTTGGCTCTTACCCGAGGGACTCCCCATGAGCATAGTTTGTCGTCTTTCAGGCTTGCTTAAACTTTGAAAGAAACATCTAGTGAGAGCTTATTTATTCTTTTCGATCTTGTATGGATAACTTAAGAAAAGAAGCCCCCCCTGGAGTCTTTTTTAAGCAATTTTTAGACTCTCTAAAATTGAAAATATTGTCAAGTGATCTTGTTTCCCTTCATGCTCATCAAACTAAAATTTGAAAGCACATTTGTCTGGAGGTAGTTTACCCCTTTTCGGTTTAGATGGTTAATTTATGAAGAAAGGTATGCCTTAGGAGATTTGGTTCTCTAGGAGAGTATTCTCAGGCATAAGTTTAAACTTTTTTCGGGCTTGAGGGACTAAATTTTTGAAAAAGGGCCATTCTCCTTGGTTTTGGTTTATCTCTTTTTCGGGCCTTGGATATTACTTACGAAAAAGGAACCCCCCTGGAGTCCATAGTTAATATATTTTTCAGACTCCCTAAATATGAACAGATTTCTGAGTGACCTTGTTCCTTTCACACTCGTTAATTGGTCTAGAAGGAATGTCTATTTGGCATAAGTTTAACCCTTTTTCCGGCCAATAAATTATCCAGGAAAAAGGTACGCCTCAGTAGATATGTCTCGTCGGGAGAGTTCTCCTAAGTTATATTTTATACTTTTTTAGGCTAAGGAGACTAAACTTAGAAAAAGGTTGTGAGTCCATAGTTAATCTCTTTTCAGACCCCTTAAAATTGAAAAGATAGCCTGGTGATATTGTCTTAATCAAACTCATTAAAATGGTATTGAAGAGACATCCTTTTGTTATAAGTTCAACCCTTTTTCGAACTGACTGGACTAATTATGAAAAAGGAACACTTTGGAGTCATCTTTTAGTGTTTTTTAGACTCTCTAAACGTGAAAAACCACCGATCTTAGCTTCTCTAGGATCGTAAAAATTCATATGGAAGGATTCATGTTATTTCATACTTAATCACATCGCATGTCTCATCCTTGCGTCTTTGGCATAATGCTGAATTCATGTTGCTATTAACTGAACCTTCAAAAGCATTCCTAAAATGCAAGCCTTGTAGCACTCTTTTCCCTTGCGATCTGACACCTTGACCCATGGAGAAATTTCCCAAGTGTCCTTATCTTTCACATGTCTCCTTACACTAAGAATCAATATTTTACATGCACTTGGAACTAGTTTGCTTTCCTACGACACTCGTTACTCCTTTGTAACGTAGCATTCTTTTATTATTTTTTAAGCTCGTTAAAAATTTGAAAAAGACAAAAAAATCAAATATTCCAAAAAGAGGGGATGGGATATCCATTCTCTTTTTTTGGCAGCAAGATGTTCTCCCTTGGACAAAGCACATCCTTTCATTTGTTCGCCAACCATTGGGATCTAGTATGACCATATTAAGTTTTCCTTGTTACATAAAGTTGTGTCCTCCTCCATTTGGTTACTCTTCCAAACATATGGAGCATTTGTGGTGCCTCTTGTATCATAGACTTATGTCAATGCTACGCTACCTGATTCTCATCATTTTGTTGTGATTTTGTCCAAGGGAAGTTTTTTCAACCTGATTCATCCATTCTATAGTTTATCTCTTGACTTTCATGAGTCGTCCATCCCAAGACTCCAGTCAAGTTTGGATTCAAAATCAATGAAGTTATGTTCCTGATTATCGAGATACTCTAGTCTTTTCCCGAAATCATGTAGAAGACCTTAGGGTAGTGATTCTTACACTCCTATTGTACTCCTTCCTAAGATTTTGAAGATCTTGAAGTTGTTCCTTGAGCGATGAATTCATCATCTCTAGCTGTTAGCACTCTGTAATTTGCCCAAGGCTGAAAAGGCAATCACAGAGGCAACATCAGAACCGCTTCGAGTCCTGGATCTAGCCCTCCAAGACTCAGAGAGGGATCTCTCTGTATGATGTAGCTTTGTTTGAAAAT
>ML788202.1:40141-62916 GCA_009831015.1 Picea engelmannii | reverse complement strand
AAGTCCATTTGTGCAGGGATGGAAGGCGGGATAATGGAGGCTGACGAAAGACAAGGGGGAGAGGATGCAGCGGATGAAGGATGCAACAAGGTGATGGAGGATTGAGCGACAAGAGTGGAGGGAGGAAACGGAATCACCTGAGCCATGCTTCGTCACCGGGAGAGATGCCAAAATAACAGTCGAAGTATCGACTCGCCTATAATTATAGGACCCTAACACCATCCACAAACATTGATTCTTTTTTAATATGCATATTATATTGTACGTATATATCTTCAAATGATCTTGAGATGTAGATCTAGTGTGTATTGTTCACAAATACACTTTATATGGAAATTTATATTTTGTCTAATGGTCGTATGTGACATGGATATGCAGTGTACTTGATTGGCAGTCATGCTTAGTTTATCCCAATCATGGGTATGCCTACCTCAAAGAGATTATTATTATTTTTTTAGACGACACATTCACGAACACTCATCTCGGCCTCACTCAACTTCGTGCCTTCCCACTGCATAAATATATTGTAATGTATTTCGACCATCAGATGCTCTTCTGACCTCACACATTAGGTGGCATCTGTTATAGTCCAAAAATTCCTTACCTATGCATACAAGACATTGGCCTTTCCACTTACATACTTTTCCAAAATATTGTTGAGGTCGTTTCTTAAAAAACTATTTTTTGGATAGTGTATGTGCCCTACTGCATAGATATCCCACGTACACATGCGTGATGCATGCTAGTTAGCCCATGTAAATACGCGAGCTGCATGATAATTAGCCCATGTTTACCTCCAAAAGTTGCAAAAAATATAAAATTACAAGGAATTCGGCAGAGTTTACAGGATATTGAGGGTTTCCTAACCATTTTACCCCTTGTATCCCATCCCCAAACCGAATAACCATATTTTTCTCATATAAAAAGAGGTATTGGAGTGTCATTTGATAAGAAAAGCAAGAGAACAAGAAAACTCTTCCAAAATCCCTTCCCCTTCTTAGCCCAAGTTTTGCATCCTATTCTGAGTTTTGGCCTCAACATTCCCCTCCATGCATTTCTCCTTATACAACCCTTTCTCCTTTCCTAAGTGATAAGTTGGTTGTGAGAAGATAGCATGGGATTGATGCACTTGGAGCCACGATAGAGGAGCTTGGACCTATTTCGTGGAGTGATCATCGACAAAGGTTGTAATCATTTTTGTCTTGAAAATTAATAAAAGAGTTTGTCCTTGTCCCAAAATATTATATTTGTATGATTCTATGGATTTGCACATTTATATCTATATATAAACCTTGAAAGCAATAAATAGAGATTGCATATGTTGTTGCATTGTTTTCCTAAGCTTTTGCAGGTCAACTTTGAGAGGAGACCCACAATATGGGAGGTTGCAACAAGCGAAAGAGGTCTACACCAACCACAAGGACTAAAGGTTCACCCATTGACCCTCTTTCCTCTCTCTCGTCATTGAATTTAGATAGTTTTTGGGTCGCATAAGAGTAGAACTATGTTTTAAGGGAAGTCATTGCTCTACCTGTACCTAAACTGTTAGGATATTTAGACACTTAGGAGTTAGTTAACATCTACTTGGTCTAATATGTTGTTAGGTAAAAGTGTGTTTCTTAGTGTGTTTCTTTAGTATGCATTAGTATGCATTTGTAGTTAGGAAATCCGATGGTCACGATATGTTCCTGACATAGAGTGATCTGACGTTTCATACTCTCCTCGATCTTAATGGTAGTTAATCTGTGGCTTAACACCTGATTGGTCCACAATCTCTATTTAAAGAGCATGGCGGGTCATTTGTCGATGATCGATTGTGAGAAACTCTCTTGTAAAATCTCTCTGTAATCTTTTTCTTTGCATTAATAAACTGTTCCAAGTGGTCGCGTTGGCTAGGGCCGTGGATGATTCCCCGTAGGGGTTTTACCATGTGAAAACATCAGTGTGTTGATCTTTGATATAGTTATGTGAGTGGTTACTGAAGGTGTTCATCCTCTGTTGGAATACCTGTGTTGTCGAACATGGTATGAGAGCCTGTTTGAAGACCCACTCCTGTTGTAGATCGAGATCATGAAGCCGAGTTGCCTCATCTCCATTTTCTAACATTTTCATACATTTATGGGCTAAGAGGATTGTTCCATTGCATTCGGATCACTCATTTCATTTAGGAAAACTTTTCGTTTCACTCGAAAAGGTTTTCGTTTGCCCAATATACAACCATTACAGTCAAATCTGGAGGTATAAAGCATGAATATGCATTTTTTAAAATTTCTGCAAAGTTTTATTTTGATTTTATTTCAATTTATATTTTTTTATTTCCGGGTTGCTACTCTTTTAGATATGTGTATGCTCTTTTCGCCACGCCCTGTGCAATCTCTAAAAATCAGAAACAGATAGGAAAAGGTGCATCTTCTGTGTAAGCTAACCGAGATCTAACCCTTGTTGTCATCGAGAAGTGAATTTTTTTTTCTTGTGTGAAAAGAGTTTTTTTTTAGCATGCTCTCCAAGGCCATCTTCCACAACAACAGTAACACCCCCAATCCTCCTTCCGAACATTACAATATGTTTTGTTGGACCATTTAGTTAAAAATTTCCTTATTAAGTAAGAGGTCTTGAGTTCAAGTCTCTCTTTTGTTACCTTTTTGAAAAAGTTCATGCTAAAATTGTAAAGTGTATTTCACTTCAAGTATAAAAGTGAATCACTATAAGTAGTTATAATATTTTATTTTAGAGCTATTTATTTTGCATGCAACTTTTCTGTTATAAAGTAACTTCATTGTAAAAGTGATCCCCACTTCTCTTTATAAAAGTGGGTCACTTCATAAAGCAACTTACACTATCATGTGGTTAGTTGGTTATCATTTATGCCTTTTTTAAAAGGGCATAACTCTCATATCAGAAGTTCGTTTTCAGTGCCGTTTTTTTTTTAAAACTGCACAATTTTTCTATCTCTCTCCATCCAGATCATCAGTTTCGGTTTTTAAGTCCATATTATCTAGATATTTAATATGGCTTCTACAAGTAATGTCTTGCTTACCAGTAACAACTACTTCCAATGGAAATCTCATATGGAATATTTATTAAGAAGTAAAGGTTTGTACTGGATTACCTTAGGAAAGGAAAAAACACCCATTGATGATGATAAGAAAGCCAAGTGGTATCATAGGAATGACGAAGCACGAGGACTAATCAGAATGTCCATCTCTCTTAATTTAAGGTACCACCTTCAAGAAATTGATGACCCCGAAGAATCTTGGGAAAAGATTGAATCTGTGTTTGGTAAACTCAATATTATTCGATCAAAACATTTAGAAAATCAAATATTGACCTTGATTCCAAGTGATTTTTCTTACCTTGGAGACTATTTATCTAAGTTTAAAACACTCGAAATTTTATGTGAAGAATGTAAGATAAAAATGGAGGAAGAGGGTTTCATCTATCTTATTCTTTCTAAGCTAGGTGTTGCATATTCTGTGTTTGTATCTACATTTTATGCCATCAGAGAGGCTCTAGGAAAAGCTTATGAAAAACCCACTCTTGAATCATAAGATAATCTTATACAACTTGGAGTGATCATCACTTCAGGTACCTCTAACAAAGCCTTAGTTGCCCAGCAGAAAGATAAACCCAAGTATCCCAAGAAACAACATCCCCGCTACAACAACAAGCAATATAAGGGTCCCAAACCCACTTAGATAGCTTCAACTCCTAATGGTGACAAAGGAGAAAAATATAAAAATAATAATACTAACAGACATTGCAAACTTTGTGATAAAGATGGTCATGATAAGTCCAAATGTTTCAAGAAGATGGCATCTTTAGAAGATGAAGAAGCACAACATAAGTATTAATTCTACTACTTCTTCTTCTTCTCATGGACATGCACTTTCTACTTCTAGTTTCTCCTTCAATACACCTTCTACTTCTACTTCTGATAAGTGGTTTATTGATTCTGGAGAATCTTATCATATGGCTAAGGATAGAGACATATTTTCTACTCTAAATGAATGTAACACCAAGAAAATATTTGTTGGTGATGATAGATCTCTTAGTGTTGAAGGATCTAGAATAGTAAAAGTAGAAAATGGCCATTTCAATGATGTCTTATGTGTTCCAAGTTTTTCTTGTAACCTTCTATCAGTATATCAAATCACTCATTCAGGTGAAGGTAAAATCGTCGAGTTTTCTTTAACCAAGTTGTAATCAAGGATCCAAAAGATCCTAATCATGTTCTTGCAACTGGAATTGCTGATGATATTACCAGGTTGTACAAGTTTGACAACTTTAGGTCATCATTTTTTGTTGCTCATAGCGATGACTTGAGAAAACTTTGGCATGAGCGGTTTGGTCATCTAAACTATCGCTCATTGTAGCAACTATGTAATCAACAGATGGTGATTGGTCTTCCTCTTGTTTCATGCAGATTTGGTGTTTGTGCTGGTTGTGTTCTTGGCAGATATCATCAAGAAAATTTTGAAAAACATGCCTCTTGGCACGCCTCGGGTCCTTTGCAACTTGTTCACGGTGATTTGTGTGGTCCACTTTCTTATCCTTCTTTTTCTGGGTGCAAGTATTTCTTAACTTTCATTGATGACTTTTCCAGATGTACTTGGGTTTACTTCTTAAAACTTAAGAGTGAAGTTTTTGACAAGTTTTTTCCCTATAAGGCCCTTGTAGAAAAGAAATTTGGCCATCAAATTCAAAGGTTAAGAATAGATAATGGAGACAAATATGTGAACACTAATTTTACAAATTACTGCACTACACAGGAAATCCAAATGCAACACATTGTTCCATATACACCACAACAAAATGGTGTTGTTGAGAGAAAGAACCACATTAAAAGAAATGGCTAATTGTATGATCCAATCTAAGGGATTAAGTCTAAAGTATTGGGTGGAAGCCATCAACTGTGCAAATTACATAGTAAATTGCACTCCCACAAATGCTCTTAAAAATATAACATCAGAAGAAGCTTGGACTAAAATTAAACCATATGTAAGTCACTTTCGTGTATTTGACAGTATAGCATGGGCTCACATTCTTGATGAGAAAAGGAAAGCATTGCGACCTAAAAGTGAGAAGTGTATATTTGTTGGTTATTCTAAAGATGTCAGAGGTTAAAAACGTCTTCAATCACATTGTAATGAAATTATTATTAGACGAGATGTTAAATTTGATGAAAATATCTTGGCATGCGAGCCTAATTTGATATTTGTGACTTCTTTGGCCTGCTAGCCTAATTCGACGGTTGTGCCTTCTTCGGCCTACGAGCCATATTCGGCGTTTGTTCCTTCTTCTGATCTAGTTTCTTTTTCAGATGATGATAGTGAGGATGAAAATCTACCTCCGCCTGCTCACCCTCCTCCAGATGAGTCCTTTGAACCTGAACTAGCACCAACTCCATCACTTCCTAGATGGGTCTGTTCAACACGAGAAGCAGTTGGTGATCTTGTCGGCAATCCTTCAGATCAGCATCGGACATGTTCACAGTTCCAATGAGCCTCTTCTCTTTTGGCTCAAGTTTCAGAAACTCATGATCCAGAGACATTTGCAGAAGCTTCGGGTCATCCAGATTGGGATACAACAATGAATGAATAGTATCATTCTTTAATGGAAAACGATACTTGGGATCTTGTACCTCTTCCAAAAGGAAGAAAAATTGATAGATGTAAATGGGTCTATAGAACTAAGTATGCATCAGATGGAAGTGTTGAAAGACACGAGGCTCGTTTAGTTGCCAAAGGATTTTCCCAAGTTGAAGGAATTGGCTATCATGAAACCTTTTCCTCTGTAGCCAAAATGAATTCCATCTACCTTGTTCTTGCACTTGTTGCCTCATATAAATGGGAGGTCCATCAAATGGATGTTAAATCCGCCTTCTTTCATGGAGATTTACAAGAATAAATATACATGGAACAACCTCCTGGCTATGTCCAGAATGACCCTAGCCTTGTTTGTCGCCTTAATAAATCTCTTTATGGTCTCAAGAAAGCTCCTCGAGCTTGGTATGCCAAAATGGACACCTTTCTTATTGCCACTGGATTCTCTAAGTGCCATTCTGATCCTAATGTCTATACCAAGAAAGTAGGAAGCCATCTCATAATCCTTTTCCTTTATGTTGATGACCTTATCCTTACTGGTAGTGACTCAAAACTTTTATACCATGTGAAAACCATCCTTAAGAAGAAATTTGAAATGACAGACTTAGGATTTTTGCACTATTTCCTTGGCCTCCAAGTTTTGCAAACCAATGAAGGAATTTTTCTTTCCCAGTCTAAGTATGCTTGTGACCTTCTTCGTCCCTTTCACATGGACAATTATAAACCAACCCCTTCTCCCTTCCAGTCTGGAGTCAAGCTTACTGCCACCTGTAATTCTCTTGAAGTTGATGCCACCTTGTATCCTCAGTTAGTTGGTAGCCTCTTATACTTGACTCATACCCATCCTGATCTTTCCTTTGTTGTTGGTCTTATTGCCCGGTATATGCAAACACCCCATGAAATCCATTGGAAAGCAGCTGAAAGGATACTTCACTATTTTCATGGTACAGTTCAGTTTGAGATACATTACAATTCAGGGGGGAATCCTTTATTGGTTGGTTTCACTGATTCAGATTGGGCTGGCAACCCTGATGATCAGAAGTCCACTGCAGGTTATGTATTCAGCCTTGGTTTAGGACCTGTCACTTGGGCCTGTAAGAAACAACAAGCTATTGCACTTTCTTTAGTAGAAGCAGAGTATCAAGTAGCGGTAAATGCAAGTCAGGAAGCCCTATGGCCTCGACAGATCCTTTCAGAGTTTGGATTCTAGCACCAGCATCCGACCAACCTTTGGTGTGACAATCAAAGTGCCATCAAGCTCACCAAAGACCCAGTTCAACATCATCTTAGAAAACACATCGAGCTACACATGAACTTCATCAGAAAGATAATTCATGATCAAGTTATTGAAGTTCTCTTTTTCCCTACAGAATATCAAGTTGCAGACATTTTCACAAAGTCTCTTATAGAAGTGAAGTTTTCCAAACTTTGATCTATGTTAGGAGTTCAAGAAGTTGTCATTAAGGGGGGATAGGCTCTAATGCCTCCTTCCTTCTCCTATTGTGTCACTATTGTAAATCCTTTAATCCTATCCCAAGTTGTTCTTAAGGGGGGATGTTAGGATATTTAGACACTTAGGAGTTAGTTAATATCTACTTGGTCTAATATTTTATTAGGTAAAAGTGTGTTTCTTAGTGTGTTTCTTTAGTATGCATTAGTATGCATTTGTAGTTAGGAAATCCGACGGTCACAATATGTTCCCGACATAGAGTGATATGACGGTTCATACTCTCCTCGATCTTAACAGCCATTGATTTGTGGATTAACACCTGATTATTCCATGATCTCTATTTAAAGAGAATGGAGGGTCATTTGCCAATGATCGATTGTGACAAAATCTCTTGTAAAATCTCTCTATAATCTTTTTCTTTGCATTAATAAACTTCTCCAAGTGGTCACGTTGGTTGGGGCCGTGGATGTTTCCCCATAGGGGTTTTACCACGTGAAAACATCGGTGTGTTTATCTTTGATCTGGTTATGTGAGTGGTTACTGAAGGTGTTCATCCTCTATTGGAATCCCTATGTTGTCGAACATAAACCCAGTATAGGGGGATTTTCCCCGTAGCACATACCAAGATTCTTTGAAATATTTATTGCACTTGTGTTGTAAAAAATTATTGACATTAGATGATCATATTGTACCTTAATATCTATCAATGTTTACTTCATCCAAACAACTTCTATAAAACATTATTTGTCTGCTATATACTCGACCTCTGTTGTGGATAGAGAAACTAAAGGTTGTTTCTTTCTCAAACACGACACTAGACTCTTGTCCAGAAAGAATTCTCCTCCATTTGTGATTTTCCTATCATCAACATTGTCTACCCAATCCACATATGTATACGTTGTTAGAGTAAAATATTCACCTCTTGAGTACCACACTCCAAAGTCTATGTTTCCCTTTAGATATTTGAATTATCTTTTCACTTCTTGTACATGAGTTTCTTTTGGTGTAGCTTGAAATCGTATAACCAATCCTACTACTTGCATAATTTTTTGCCTTGATGTCATCACTTATAGTAGGATACAAATCATTGTTATAGCAAGATTTGCCTCACCATTGCTATCTTGCACAGAGTGCCTTTTTCCATTTCCCTATTCATACTTATCATCCCTTTTTTATGAATCCATAGCTAAAAATATACATTTTTCCACATATACACTCCCTATCAGTTATACAAGATGCATATACGCTTGCTGCTCCACTACATCTTGCGTATATCAGGATTTGTGCCAGAAAATACAAAATGAGGTCGAGTTTCCATGTCACGACAGAAGATCTCTGATCCTTGGCCTTCCATATACTGGAAATGTTCTGACTCGGCCCTTTAGTTTCATTCTGAAGGCTATAAGAGCACAATTTGGAGCTATGGAAAAAGGAGAAAGCATTTAACTTTGAGAGCAAAGTTACTCTGGAGAAATTACTTCATATTGAGTCTACATCCCTTTTTCCCTCAATTCTGAACACAGTGTTCAACCCCCAAGCTCTTTCCCTATTGTTGAGAGGACCTCATTGCCTCTTTGATATGAGCTTGCCTTTGGTGGAGGGTTGAAGTGGTGGAGACCTAGTTGGAAGGAACTTGGTTTCTTGGTTTTGAACCATGCCAACACAGAAGTCTGTAATGTTGTCACTTCTGCTGATCAATTATTAATAGAAATACTCATTTCCCATCCTATTGGTATCTTTCAAATATATGATTATTATCCATGGGTGTGTTTGTAATTTTTATTAATGGATTATGCTATCTGATGTGCTAACCCATTTTATATTATCACTATGTACTTGCTCTACTTGTTTGTCGAGAACTTCTTGCAGGTATAAAGATTTGGGTCAAAGTGCTCAACGGTGGAACATCATCAAACGTTGGATCAAGGTAGGCCTCTTCCTTGTATTTCACATTAGTTTATATAGCATAAGTTGGAATTGAGTTGATTTATGCAGTCATACCTGTTTGTTGTGGTTTACCCTTGGCCATAAAGATTTTTCCCTTGTAACAGAAATGGCGACTCCACTGGGGATAGATCTTCCTTCTAAGGGTTGAAGTATTTTTTATTCTTGCATTGCTCTTTTTCCTTTGTATTTCTTGTCGTATCACTGCTTGACAGATTCTATTCACTCTAAGTCTGAGTTTTCAACCTTTTTCCCTTGCATGGCCTTGTTTTAAAGCATATATGCCCTTTTTCCCTTGAAAGTCGTATATACATGCTTGTTGTCTCACTGCAAGAAGCGTATATATGCTCTGTTCTCCTGAACAATCGCATATACCACTTCCCCTTGCTTGTTTGCTTGGTTTAGTGACTTCTGGGTGAGATTTGAAAATTGTTGAACCTTCTTAAGTCTCTATAGTGCCTATTGAGATTATCTGGGATGACAGGAAACCTGTTTGGAGTTGAATTTTTAGGTGGAGTATTTCTCTTTGTTTTCCATTTTTTATTTGTCCTTGTTATCTGGGTTGTTTGCTTAGATGCTTGGTGTTCTGCTCGAGTTATTGTTTTTATACACAGTAGAATTTATATATCATGTTGCTCATAAGTCCATGCATTTTCTTTTTAGTATATTGAAAATACAAAAAAAAAAAGGCATTTTGCATTGGTTGGCATTTTTGTCTTTGAATATTTATCATTAGCTTAGCGCATTTAGTGAAAGATTGGATTTTACTTCTGAATTGCAAAGTTGAAATTGAAGTCTGCACTGTTCTTATTGGCATATCATTCATTAAAAAGTTAAAGATAGACTTTGCATTATATCAGTATTTATTTTCTTGCAGAGTCATAACACCATGAGTTTCACTTCCATACCTTTTTGAGTAATCATGGCCAATTAAATTTACGCTTTAAACTAAAATTGATTAGTCACGATTTTATTTTTTAGGGTGCGCAAACTAGCCTAGGATTTATTTCCTTGGAATAGGATCTTGTGAGTAAACTTCTCCAAGGAAATTAAATCTGAGACAGGGAGTTGAGAATTCCATTGTATAATTGGTAATATCAGGAGGCTCCGCTCACACCGAAGTTAATCACGAGGTTGCACGAAGTTAGTTGAAGGGATAACCCATGGATACTCTCCTAGCGTCAAAGATATTTATGTGGATTTATTCGTATTTGGGGATCTTGCTAGTACCCATACCTCTGTGAGAGGCAGTGATTTCAAGGTTTCAGGATTTGCTACCTGTTGTGAGGGAAAACCCCTTACAGACTAGCAAATAGGGTTATCTTATGCATCTAGATATGACCAAAAGAAATATAATTTCTACTTTCGTCTCCAGACTTAAACCCCATTCCTTTTCAGTAAATACATGGTTTAAACTGACATACATTTTTCCGGATGTTCAATGTCGATCCTTCCTCCTGCTTGATCACTTGTTAGAAGTCCTCCTTTCAAAGATGACCTGTATGCAAAACAAGCGACAAACTACACATGCATTTTACCTATATACTAATGGGTTAGAGATTCAAACATATATTTACTGTATTATGAAGAACTCATAAAGTGGGATGGAAAAAACACTTCTTTATTACTTTAAATGAATCAACTTACAAATGTCGAGACCAGCCGCTATTCTGCGAATCCTGATCCTGGGCTCCTCTTCAAGTGTCCTCCAACTTTTTGCTTTGTATCTCTTCTTGCACAAGGATGGCTAAAGGGTTGGGACAATAGGAATATGCAATTGGGCAGAGTTTCTTTACTCTATTTATCCTTCTCATAATGGGACCCCTAACCCTTCTTTTATAAGTTAGAAGAATCTAGGTATTTGGATGAACCCTCAGCCATGCATGGCTGGGAGTTTTAGTTAACTCACCCAAAGCTCTGTGTTCCATTAACAACTTTCATTTTTTCGTGCTTTTGTTGGTCCATGTGGGTTTTTTTAGGTTAGCTAGTGTGTACATGCGTGCAGTAATGGAGTATGGCACGTGGGCCCTTATAAAGAGGTTTTTTAAAGAGTTGTTCAGCAATGCTTTTGGCAAAGAAGGGATCTGATATGGCCTGATGCCAGGTAAGCATGTATGGTGCAAATTAGGGTTATAATAGATGCCCCCTAATGTGAGGTCAGAAGAGCATCTAATGGCCAAAATACATTACCAATCTTTATTGATGTGCTAAACAAGTGATCCTAGGGACCAGAAACCGGGAGGCGCCATTTGCAAAATAACAAATGTCTCACCGAGGCGGGCATACCCATGCTCGAGATAGAATAAAATCATGGATACCAATAAAATACACTATAGATCCATGTCAAATAAATATATAAAGTGTAGCCGCAAACAATACACAACGGAGATACATCTCGAAATCAAAAAGATATACATATAGAGTATCCATCTTCTAGAAGCTAATACGGCCTGATGGTTGGAGATGAGATCTTTAGAGCTCGAGCAACAACTTCAAAATATTAAAAAATCAAGGTAGGAGTGTAATATGAGTGTACGACTTCACTACCCAGAGGTCTTCGACAGCTCGTCAGTCATGGACTAGATAATCTTGATGATCAGACTGAAGGCTTCATTGATTTCGAACAAGGATTTGATTGGACACTCAGGATGGCCGGGTATGAGGGCCAGAGACAAATTGCAGAGGGGCCGACTGAGGCTTGGTAGAAACTTCCCTTGGACAAAAACATGAAAAACGATGAGACTTAGGCAGCATGGCATTAATCATAAGTTTACGAAGCAGGAGGCAACACAAACTCTCCATATGTTTGGAAGAATAACCAAATGGAGGAGGACACAACTCTATGTAGCGAGAACAACTTCCTAAGGTCGTACTACATCCCCAAGATTGACGAACAAATAGACAGATGTGATTTATCCAAGGGCAACTCATTATGCTGTCAATAAAGAAAATACTTTTCCCTTCCTCTTTTTGGGGTATATTTGATTTTTTTTTCTTTGTATTTTTCAATAATTTTGGAAAAAAGAATAAAGGAATGTTATGTTACAATGGAGGAACGAGTGTTGCAAACATACAAGTTCAAGGCACAAGGACAAGACTGATGTTCAAAATAATGATACTCCGGAAAAATCCTCCAGGGGCCAAGGGTGTTAAAACGCAGAAGAAAACTGTTACAAGGCTGGCATATAAGATATGCAAATGTGGTTAACAAAACAAACAATGGTAATGTCCTTCGATGTAAGTTTAACGAGACCAGAGAAGGTAAGCTTGGTAGTTTTTCATATTTAGAGAGTCTGAAAAAACATAAAAGGAGACTCCATTGGGGTACCTTTTTCGAAGATAGTCTAGTCGGTTCGAAAAAGGGATAAACTAGCATCGACAAGATGTCTATTCAAAACCATTTTAATGAGTGTGATAAGTACAAGATCACTCGGCCATTTTTTCATTTTTAAGGAGTCTGAAGAAAACTTAACTATGGACTCCATCATGAATGTTCTTCTGGACTAGTTTAACGAGTGTGAAAGAATAAGGTCACTCGACGATCTTTTCAATTTTAGGGAGTCTGAAAAGAGCTTAACTATGGACTCCGTGGGGGTTCCTTCTTTGTAAGTTTAGTCCCTCCGGCCCAAAAAAGGGATCAAATTATACCTGAGAGTATTCTTCTAAAGAACTGAAATTCCATAGAGTATACCTTTGTTCGTACAGTTGACCATCCGGACCAAAAAATGGGTAAACTACCGCCGGACAGACGTGACTTCAAATTTCAGTTTAACGAGCGTGAAAGGTCACAAGATTGCTCAAAAATCTTTTCATGTTTAGAGGGTCTGAAAATGGCTTAAAAGAATACCTGTTATTTTTTGGGAGTCCTGAGGGTGAGGTCGAGAGCGAAGATGAATCATGCTAATGAGGTGCAAGCTTGTATTCAGGAAAAACTACAAGGACTCCCAAGCCTACAGTGTTTTAGAAACAACATGGATACCATAATGCAACCAGGATCTACCTAGGGAATCCATGTTCCGGTAAGCTCTACCACCAAGTTGTGACACTTCTAAAGCAGTTGTGATGGTTCTGTGTCACAACCTAATGGGATCGATCCTATGGCAAAGGAAAAAGACAACGAGATACAAAAGTCAGGGTAGAAACCTAACATATATGTTCAAGTAGATCGTCAAAAAAAAATTCCACGGACCGTTGAAAAATTACTCAAAACTAAAAAAACACTGTCCCAATACCCGATCAAATCCCTCCTATATAACTCCTAAATCACTCTAAATGGTTTTTGGTATAAATAAAATGATAAGGGAGGCCAAAAAAGTGACAAAAAGAGGCCAAAAAGTCTATAAATAGAAGCTGGCAGCTCATTATCACCATTGCTAATTTGGAAATTGACTCTGGAGCCAAAAGACCCTTTGTCAAAAGCGGTGATTCCGAGAGCTACAGTGGACGAAACGAACTTCTGTCTAGACCAAGTAAGTACAAACTCCCTTATATTTCATTTCATGTCTTTATTTTTTCATTGGGTTTCATTTTTTAGGGGGGCGTAGACCTTTAAAAGGTCGGCCCTAGGTCCACACGGGCTGTCTCTGGACAGGTCGCGTGTACACACAATTGTCACCATTACAGCACATGTGGGCCCCCTTATGGAATAAAAAAGGCATAAAAAGAAAGGGTTAACCCTCCTGAACCTTGGTGTTTTGCAGGATGTATGTCCATTGGAGAGAAAGAGAGCATGAAGAGGTAGATGATTTGGTTGGGGAAGACCCCAATGTTGTGGCTACTTTGATGCAGTGTGGGTTACTCAAGTTTTTCCTATGTCCTTTCATGCGGGCACAACCTAGGCTACTGAATGCCTTGGTTGACTACTGGCATCCAGATGTAGAGGCATTCATGTTAGAGGGGCAGTCACTCGTGCCCACAGTCGAGCACATTTACTTTTTGACTGGCCTCTCCAAGAGAGGGGAACCAGTCAATTTCCGAACTTTTCCTGTGGGGCTGCATAAAATAGCGGAATTGATAGGCCTATACTATGCAGTTGATATAGACTGCGCGAGCATGCAGGTGCCTATAATCAAGATCACTAACTTATCACTACAGGCGATAGTATTTCTTATTCGGTGAATTACTAGTTCTGTGGCTCTACATCAGGCAGTCTAGTGCTTAAATGCACAAGTTTTTGATTGGAGTACCACTTTGCTTGATTGTATGAAGAAGCAGTTGACAGATTGTCGTTTGCGGACACATAGGAACTTCAGGTTCAGGACCATTCTGTGTTCGTTATTTTTTGAGAGAGTTCCGAGTTTTAGTCCTTGAGTAGTGGTACGAGGACATCATGCCTCTCTTCCTGCTGTGTGTAGATGGGAAATACTACTTCCGCGAAAGGGTGGTGGAAGGACCAATGAGTCCTTTGATGATGACTTATTTGTGTGGCTGTCACGACAAATCCCGGTTATAGAGGATTACCCCTATGCCAGGATTCATTTTTCGAGAGACCCTGAGATACCAGTACCTCTTGGTGAGAAGCGAGGGGAGATGGGTAAGTCTCCACCTTTGTAGTTTTTTGTGTTTTAAACATATGTAATTTTTATGTTGTTTTGTTATATATATC
Source organism: Picea engelmannii (assembly GCA_009831015.1). Lineage (NCBI taxonomy): Eukaryota > Viridiplantae > Streptophyta > Pinopsida > Pinales > Pinaceae > Picea > Picea engelmannii. The sequence goes on along the minus strand of ML788202.1, from coordinate 48,314 downwards.
ATTCTTTTGTTATGCCGGATTATTTGACAGATTATGTGTTCATTGTGTACAGATGTGGGACCAATGCGACTCATTGACTATACGAGGAACAGGCGTCGTCCTCGACCAGGGGCCGCACCTGCCACCGTAGGGGGACCAGCAGTAGCAGGAGATCTTCCAGCCGGGGAGGCTGAGAGGGTATTGAGAGGGGTTGAGAGTAACTTTACTACGCTCACTCGCATGGTCCCAATGGCAGAGATTGAGGACCTGCCACCATCTATGCAGCCTCATTTAGTGGGGGCACCACAGACATGGGTCTAGTTGTTTCGACGTTTAGCCAATGTTGTGGACCAGTATAACAGGGCCCATAGTCCCTGACTTTAGCTAGACATTTTGACGTGCCACTAACACTACTTGTATATATTTTTTGAAGGCATAAGCCCTGTGACTCGTTATCGGTTATATTTTTGAGGCGCTTGCGTCCATCTATGTACTCTGGTTATTTTATGATATTATATATGGTTTTTTGGTCTTTCGTGTCTTATGGATTATGTGTAAAAAAATGTATTTACATGCTTATGTTAATGTTCTTTCATATGTGTGTAAGATGCCAATCTAAAATTTGATTAGCTAGAGTATCTGTAACTTGGTTTAATCTCCTAGGAACATGAAAATATGTAATATATTCAAAGTTTCGTTCTAAGAGACGTACCCTAAGGAATCGTTGGTATAAAGTTGGATCCTGAACCCGGTATACTCTGTTTAACTGAGACACAACTAGTTGAGCGTCGAGATAGACCCGGAGATGAGAGATACCCAATGACAAAGCGTCACGAAGCAACTCAATAATTGCACTATACTCGACGAAATTATTTTTGGTGTCACCTAAGAATATACCTCCGAAAGATAATAACTGGCCTTGAGGTGTAAATATTATCCAAGCTGCGGAGGCAAGCCTTCGAGTGTGCTGAATAGCACCATCTGCATACCCAAAGAAAACCTTGGAATCACTTGACATCTTCCACAGTGATGAAAGATAATGTCAATGACATGTCCATAATACTAAAAGAAACTAAAAAGTAATAGTACAAAGACTATACATATGTTACAAAAATTTACCCATAGTGACCTGCCTATGAGTAATACTTCTTGAGGTAGAGCCCATTTCTAGGCTTCGCCAAAGCATTCCCTTCAAAATCAACTAGACGATAAGTGCCCTTTTTTAAAACCTCTTTTATGATAAAAGGTCTGAACCACATGGGTTTAAATTTTCCTGCCCCCAGGGGGTCTTTATCTTGGTCATAGACCAGGACAAGGTCGCATTCAGAGAAAATCCAAAGACAAACGGACCTATCATACTAACACTCGACCTTATGTTTGTGAGCCTCATTGGCCAGGGCCGCATCATGACGCTGCTGATTGAGCTACTCAAGGTATACTAACCGTTCTTCAAGTGGAGAAGTGTCTGGAAATAATTGTACTGTCAATTTTAGAGACAGGATCTGACATTCGATGGGCAAGACTGCCTCCATCCCGTAAACGAGTTGAAAATGTGAGAAATCGGTTGTAGTCTTAACAGATGTTTGGTAGGACCATAATGTTGAGTATAAGATCAAATGCCAATTTGACTTGGCTGAGTTGATAGCTTGTTGTAGAATGGTCTTAAGAGTTTTGTTTACAGCTTCCACCTACCCATTGGCTTGGGGGTAGTAGGGTGATGAATGTTCTTTCCGTAGCCCAAGATTTGATGTTAACTCGGTCATCATCTGGTTTTGAAAGTGACTGCCATGGTCAGTGACAATATACCTCAGGATGTCGAACCTTGCTATTATCTTATTAAATAAAAAGAGAGTTGCAGTCTCTCCATCATCTTTAAACATTGGCATAGCTTCGACCCACTTTGTGAAGTAGTTTATGGATACAATGATATAGCGGTGCCCCCTTACTGAAGGAGGGTTGCATGTAGTGTAATCAATCCCCCACTTGGTGACGGGACCAACTGTGATGACATGAAACATGGGAGCCGGATGTGCCCTCATCTTCCAAGAGAAGATTTGGCATAGATGACACTTCTTGACTGATTCGATACAATCCTTGATAAGTGTCAGCTAGAAGTAACCTGCTCGTAGAATCTTTTGGGTTGTCACCAACCCAGAAAAATGACCACCACAAGATCCGGTGTGGCAATCGTTAATCATGATAACCGCTTCTTCATGAGTGAGACATCGGCGTAGGATGCAGTCTACACCTCTCCGATACAATGTATCATCGAGTATGAGATAATTCTTAGCCTGATGGCATATGGGTCAACGCTCATCACGAGACGTAGTAGTGGGGCACTTCAAAGTCTGGAGATAGATAAGTATATCTCCGCACCAAGGATCCGAAGAGGTGATCAAAAACATATCTCCTCTAATAGGCGACTCTTCAGGCACAAGATCATCAGACTCAACCGGAAGTTCCGAAATAAGTTCTGCGAAGACCAGTGACTTTTTGGACTTCGATGAAACGAAATCCAAGTCAAACTCCTGGAGGATGACTATCCATCTACTGATTTTTTCGCCTATTACCCATCGTGTCAACATGTACTGAAATGGATTTACAACAACAATGATGGTGGTCTTGCGAAACAAAACATAATGACGGAATCGTTGAACAACATGGACAGCTACCAACACAAGTTTTTCGGTATGAGAATAATTGAGTTTCGGTCCTACGAGGCCTCAGCTCAGGTAATAAATGGAATATCCTGAGAACAAGTCATCTTCTTGAACTAAGACCATGCCAATGGTTGATTCTGCTACAGCCATATATAATAGAAAATCCTTGTTATAGTTAGGTGGCCGGAGCAGAGGGGCAGTTATAAGTGCATGTTTCAATGCGGCGAAAGAGCGTTGAGCGGCATCGTCCCAACAAAAGGAAACGTCTTTTTTAAGTAAGCACATAAAGCCTTTGGTGATCTTGGTGTAGTTAGCGATAAAGCGTCTTAGAAAATTTTCCTTACCCTGTAGACTCTGAAGTTGAAGGATTGTGCGTGGGGGGGGCAACTGAATTATTGCCTCTACCTTGAGAGGATCAACCATGATCTCAGTTGTTGACACTATAAAACCTAACAATCATCTTGACGTTACACAGAAGCTGCACTTTTTTGGATTCAAGGGAATCCGAAAGTAGCGACAACGTTCGAAGATAAGTCAGAGGTGTGTGGGATGATCCGTTCTCTTACGAGGTTGGCATGCTAAATCATATAAGTAAGCCTCGAATATATGCTTGAGGTCATGGAAAGAAAAGGACATGGCCCGCTGAAAGTGTTAGGACCCTATAATGTACCTTTTTGTTCACACTTTTTGCTACCATTACATTCTTTTTCCACTCACATTTAAGCTTACATTATCACCTTACTCTATCTTTCCAAAGGTATATAACGTCTCTTCTCTTTGTTATATGTTTAATTTGTTTTACATGTAATTTTACATTACTCTCATACTTAACCATCAATCAGAAATATATAGTGTTGAAACAGTTTGAACTGCAGATTATTGTTGTTGCTTGAAGGCCCGTTGCTGAAATAGTCAAAAGCACGCAAACCCCGTTGCTGAAACAGTCAGTGGTTTGTGATGCTGAAACATCAATTCACACAACAGTAAGAAGGAGTTGTTACACTGGCCACAACAACCTCACCTTAATCCAGCATAACCATCGCTGCTGCTTGATACCACATTGTTGAAATAGTCAGAACGCAAATCTTGTTGCTGAAACAGTATGTGATTTGCGATGCTGAAACAATATACAACAACAGTAACAAGAAGATAAATAAAGAAGCTGTTACACCGGCCGCAACAGTCCAACTATTGTGATAGCATTCTGTTACGTGAGATCAGGATATCCTATTCCAGTATAGAAGATTAGATCTGACTAAAAATAGGATTCGTATGTGCACATGTAATTTGATGATCAATTGTATTGAGGGGATTCTCCTCTTTAAATAGGGGGAAATCATTATTAGAGGGGATCCTTTTAGCTAGAAAGAAATTACAGAGAAGGACGTGTTCACTTTAGATATTGTAACATGATACAGTTGACAGATGAATAAAAGATTATTCTGAGCATTCCTTCCTAGTTCCCTTCATTTATGGGGAATCTTGTGAGAAGGGAGAGCCCACCTTCTTCACAAGATTCACCCATTAGTTCTATAGTGTGTTAGTATTATTTCTGTTCACGCCTTGATTAAATTATGTTTTGCTGAAACTCTACTTTACTGAACTTTGTTTTGTTGAAACTGTGCTTTACTGATTGTTACATTGTTTTCATATAATTCATGCTTGGGAAACTTTTAATCATTCTGATCGGTAATTCCATTGATGAATTTATGAAAGTGTGATAATCAGAGACAGGTGTTGAAGGTTCCCGCTTGGGGAATAGGGTCATGTTCTCTGTTATGAAATAATTAGCCTACAGTACGTGTTAATCATTTTGATTAGTAATGAGTTCATGAAAGTGTGATAATCGGAAACAGGTGCTGAAGATTCTTGCTTGGGGAATAAGGTCTTGTTCTCTGTTACAGAATAGTTGTTCTTTTCTTTTGCAGTATCTTGAAGGATTTCTTTCCTAGGTTGTTGTTTCTTAATGTAATCCAGGATTCTTCGGATAATTATTTCTTTAAACTTTGAACTCTGCAATAGGTAGGTTGTTTTTCTGTAATTCAAAGTAGAACTTCAGCTTGTTCAAGGTAAGGTGTGATTAATGTAATTTTACTACAACTCTAGATTGATTTTGAGATTGAGCATATACAGTGTGTGATTTCCTTTGAAATAAACAGACTTCCCTGGGTTGACAATTTATGTAACACTTGATAGTTTAGTTAATAAGCAATTACAGTGACCAACATTTTGGTGTCGTTGCCGGGGAAGGCAATTATAGATTTCAAAAGCACTTATGTTCTTTCAGATATAAATATTGCATGAGAGGACGCGGAGACCCCAAAGAAACTGACCCTATAGGTGGCAGGGGTAGAGGAAGGGGAGGAAAAAAGACTCCTATTGACGAGATTATATCAAAATCTGAATCTGTTGCTCCTCAGTGACCAAACTCTCGGAAACCAAAATCCCAACCTTCCTTTCAAGCAAACTTTGAAATGGGGAAAGATATTTGGAGTCCTGAGACAGTTGAGAAAACAACAGGAAACATTGAGGATTGAGAAAGCACAGCAGGTGAACAAACAGAAGAAACCATGGATGAGTATAATGAAGAACTTCATCATGAAGAACAGGCAGGTCCTGAAAGAGAGGTAAATGATAAAAACTCTTTTTCCACCTTAGGATTTCCTATTGGTGATATTCCTAGAGGGGTAGCTCCCATGAATAATATTCCACTCTCAGCTTTACCTAACTTTCATGGTTTATCTTCAGAGGATCCTGATGAATTCCTTTTCGAGTTTGACATATTATGTAGAAGTTATGATTACATTTCCAATGCTCAAAAATTAAAGTTATTTCCAGCAACATTGAAGGGAAATGCACTAAGATGGCTCATGAGTCTTGGAGGTCATGTAATCACAACATAGGATCAGATGAAACGAAAATTCCTGCATAAATACCAGGACTATTGCCGAACAAGAGAAAAAGGAGAGGAACTATTCAAGATGATACAAAAAGAGGATGAAAATCTGAAGGACTTTGTAGAAAGGCTACAATATAATCTACAAAGATCTTGTCACCCCGATATAAGTAAGGATATTATTAAAACAATATTACTAAAAGGAGTAAGGAATGACTGTCTAGATATGCTGAATATGCTTGGAAAATGGGACATATCTAAAGAATCATATGATGAAATTGTTAACCTATGTAAAAGATGTTCAAGAGGAGCTTCAAGGAATATATCAAATAGCAGGGATACTACATTTTCAAGAGTTTAAAAATCAGCCAGTGGAGGAGCAACAAGAGCCGAAATAGGTAATTTACTTGAGGGTTTTAAAACTGAAATGTTAAGCTCTTTTGCCTCACAAATTGATACCTTACAGATTCAAAAGAAACAAGTTGAAGCAGAAGCAGTTCTGTCCATCTTTTGTTCCAAATGCAGAGACAAGCACCCACGAAGGGAATGCCCATTGGACAAAAAGTCAATCTGCACCATCTATAATAAGGATCATGAAACTCAACAATGCCTTTCTTTACCAGGAATCAATGAAGAATTACAACCAACTGATGAAGAAGCTGAAGCTATCTATCTGTTGACATAGAGAAGGCAATGGCAGCCACGGGGACAAGGTATGAATCCTAATATGCCCTTTACATCTTCTAATCGTTGGAATAACTATCATTCTTTTAATCAAGCAAATTACTCTCCCTATAATCAAATGTAATACCTCAATCAAATGAATTACCCACCCATGCAACAAACTAACCCTCCCTTTGTAGATCCATCAATGTGGACTCCTTGGCCTCCACAACAACAACCTTACCTTAACCAATGGAATCCAAATTGGATAGGGCAACAACCCCCGTTCCCAAATCAATTACCTCAATCACAATTTCTCCAACCACTCTCCTTACCATCAGGTACTCCACCAAACAATCAAATGATGAGGCCCCAACTACCTGTACAACCTAACCCTAACCCCAATAATAAAGCTGTGTAGTGCATTGATATTCAAAACCAACCTACATTTTCTCTTTTCCCTGCATAATGCAATGATATGCATTTACGATCTGGGAAAATAGTAGAACCTATCATTGCTGATGTTACCTCTTCTGATAAAGAGGAACCAAAAAAGCATGATGTACCTGAAGAGGTACAATCATCCTCCAACACTGTTGCTGAAACAACAAAACCACCATTTCCTGAGTGTTTAGCTTTGACTAAAACGCCTAAGACACCTGCTTTCAATCTTCTAGGGGAATTACAAAATCTTTATGTCAAAATTCCACTACTACAAGCACTACGAGGTGTACCAATTTATGCCAGGACTATGCGAGACATTTGTGTTAAGAAACCCGGTAGGAAAACTAAAGATACCCTCACAGTTCATTTCATGGGTGATTTGTCTACACTAATGTCAGGTAAAGTTCCCCCAGTTAAATATGGTGATCCCGGCCATCCTACCATTTCAGTGAAAATTGGAAAAATAATAATTCCTCGAGTCTTGGTAGACTTAGGTGCTGCTATCAATATTATGACTCTGGAAACCTCACAACTGTTACAACTGAAGAATGAAATCAGAGACACCCCAACCATCCTAGAATTAGCTGACCGTTCTACAATCAAACCAGAAGGATTCATTGAAGACCTAATCATCTCAGTGGAATTCTGGAATTATCCAGCTGACTTTGTGGTATTGCAACCTAAAACAAAGTTGGGGGGCCACCCTCTAATTTTGGGCAGGCCTTGGCTAGCCATAGCAAACGCTTTTATCAGCTGTAGATCAGGTTCAATGACAATTTCCAACGGATATGAGACTAAACAGCTTACCCTCTACCCTCATGCTACACCCTTGATTAATAATGATAATTCTTTATGGGTAGACTTTGATGATCAAACTACTCAATCCATCTTGACTATCGGACAAGCCTTAAGCCTTAAAGATGCCACTAAGGATGAAGTAATTAATAATTTTATTTGTGAACCTTCCTCCGTGACTCCAGAAACTCATAACCAACTAGCTGCACTTTTGGAGTCAGATAACCAGGAAAACCTTAACTCTGAAAACCCACCTCAAACATTAGCCACCATCTCTTCTAAAAGTATACCAGTAGAAATTGAACTTGGCAAAACACTAAACATAAACCCCAACCTGACAGATGTTGAAACACAACAATTAATGAAGTTACTTTTTGAACATAAAGAAGCATTCGCATGGGACTATATAGATATGAAAGGAATCTCTCCCAAATTATGTACTCATCGTATATATATCAAGGAAGATTGTCGACCGACCTATCAATCTCAACGACGAATGAACCCTAATTTAAGAGAAATTCTTAAAGAAGAACTTCAAAAATTGCTCATTGCAGGGTTTATACATCCTATATCGGACAGTGAATGGGTTTCCCCATTGGTAATAGTCCCTAAGAAAAATGGGAAATGGAGAGTATGTGTAGACTATAGAGCCTTAAATAAAGCCACTCAAAAAGATCACTTTCCATTACCATTCATTGATCAGGTGTTAGATAGTTTGTCAGGGAAGAAATTTTTC
>ML788202.1:10345-40091 GCA_009831015.1 Picea engelmannii | reverse complement strand
AATGGAGAGTATGTGTAGACTATAGAGCCTTAAATAAAGCCACTCAAAAAGATCACTTTCCATTACCATTCATTGATCAGGTGTTAGATAGTTTGTCAGGGAAGAAATTTTTCTCCTTTTTAGATGGTTTTAGTGGGTATAATTAGATCAAAATTGCACCCCAAGACCAAGATAAGACCACTTTTACTAGCCCTTGGGGAACTTTTGCTTATAGAGTCCTCCCATTTGGACTATGTAATGCACCAGCAACCTTTCAAAGAGTAGTTATAGGAATCTTTTCTGATATGATTAATGACTCTATGAAAATTTTTATGGATGATTTTACCCCTTATGGTGTTTCTTTTGAGGAAGCACTACAAAACCTTGAGAAAGTACTTAAACGATGTATACAAGCCCACCTCTCCTTAAGTACAGAAAAATGTCATATGATGATGAGTGAAGGAATAGTGCTTGGACATTTTATTTTATCTCAAGGAATCCAGGTGGATCCATTCAAGATACAAGTCCTTAGAAATCTTCGTATTCTCAAAACTCAAACAGAGGTGAGAAGTTTCCTAGGACATGTTGGATACTACAAAAGATTTATCAATTTTTTTTCCAAAATAAATTCTCCTCTGTTTGTGTTACTGATGAAAAATGTTGAATTCAAGGGGACTAACCCTTGCCAGGAAGCATTTAACACACTTAAATATCAGTTATCTACAGCCCCTATTCTAAGAGGACCTGATTGGACACTTCCCTTTCATATATCCTCTAATGCTTTAGATACTGCAATAGGAGTTGTCTTGGGACAAGAAGAAAATCATCTCCCTTATGCTATTTACTTCATTAGCAAGAATATGACTCCTGCCGAGCTTAACTATACAGTTACCGAAAATGAATTGTTAGCAATTATCTATGCTATTAATAAATTTCGACATTACATCACTGGCTATTCTACTCTTGTCCATACTGATCACTCAGCTATCAAATATTTAATGAACAAACCTATCACAAATGCTCGAGTCATCAGATGGTTTCTATTATTACAAGAATTTGATATTACAATTGTAGATAGACTAGGAAAAGAAAATGTAGTTGTTGATTTCCTTTCTCGGCTAACACCTGATGATAATACCCCAGTAGATGATTCATTTCCTGATGAATATCTATTTGCAGTATCTGCTTACTCACCATGGTATGCAGACATCGCTAACTACTTGGTTGCAAGGACGTTACCACCACACCTATCCCACTAGGAGAAAAGAAGAATCATTCAACAAAGTGTTTGGTATAGCTGGATAAGTGGGTGTCTTTTCCACATAGAACTTGATCAAGAAATCCGAAGGTGCATTAGAGAAGATGAGGTTTATGATCTACTAAAAGCTTGTCATGATGGCTCTTGTGGAGGGCATTTTGTTGATAAGAGAACAACACATAAAATTCTCAGGATGGGGTATTATTGGCCCTCACTTTTTAAAGATGCAAAGAAATATGTTCGGGCCTGTGATAGCTGTCAAAGAATGGGCCAACCTAATCATAGAGATGAAATGTCATTAAATCCCCGGGTAGTACTCGAACCATTTGAAATATGGGCCTTAGACTTTGTAGGACCCATTCACCCCCCATCCAATCAAAAAATTTATATAGTGGTCTACACAAATTATATGACCAAATGGGTGGAAGCTAAAGCACTCCATAAAGCTACTGAAGAACCGGTTCTAGATTTTCTATTTGAATGCATCTTTATCAAATTTGGAATGCCTAGAGAATTAGTTATAGATGGGGGACCTCCTTTCACTTCTCACGGTTTTAAAGCCACCCTTCAAAAATATCATATTCATCATAGAATGACTACACCACACCACCCCCAAGCCAATGGACAGGTGGAAAGAACAAATAAAGTAATAGAAGTCATTCTTACAAAAACAGTGAAGGAAAATAGAAAGGATTGGCCTCACAGGATCCCTGAAGCATTATGGGCCTACAAAACTACCTAGAGATATACTACAGGATTCTCTCCCTATGAATTAGTTTATGGAAAAAGTGTCGTCTTTCCTGTGGAATTTGAAATCAAAACCTTGAGGACTGCTTTAGCTGTCAACCTTGATTTGACCGATGCACAGACAGCCAGGTTGCAGTAACTTAATGAATTGAATGAAAAAAGACTAGATGTCATTCATCAAACAACTATGATTCAATAACAAAGATCAAAATGGCATGACAAAACCATCAAGCATAAGCAATTTCAAAAAGGTAATTGGGCCTTACTGTATGATTCTCGTTTTAAAGAATTTCAAGGGAAACTACGTACAAGATGGCTTGGACCTTACGAAGTGGACATTGTTTTCCCCAATGGAACAGTAAGGCTCCTCACAATCGATGACTCTAAAACACCGTTACTTGTGAATGGTCATCGGCTCCGTCTATACTAGTGCCCCATTTTCAAAGAATATTTTAAGGCCACATGTGTGGCAGACTCTCATTACCTCTTTTTAGAGGGGCCTCCTACCCCTCATTGCAATTACTTCTTTTGAATTTAATTCCTTTAGTACTATATTAGATTTCTTTTACTAATAATCCCTATCAAGGAATGACATGTTACAATTGATGTTTTTGCAGATTCTCGATCAAAGAAAAGGCCTACCAAGAAAGGACGATCTTACTTCAAGAAGATCCAAGCTTCATTTTGTGAAACACTACTCCCATTTTTCCCCATTGTTGAAACACCATTGTTCAACAACTTTTCATCTTTTTCTTCATTGTTGAAACACCACTGTTCAACAATTTTTTGCCATTTTCCCCATTGCTGAAACACCACTGTTCAACAATTTTTCGCCTTTTTCCCCATTGCTGAAACACCACTGTTCAACAATTTTTCACCCTTTTCCCCATTGTTGAAACACCACTATTCCGCAATTTTTCGCCCTTTTACCCATTGCTGAAACACCATTGTTCAACAATTTTTCGTCTTTTTCCCCATTGCTAAAACACCACTGTTCAACAATTTTTCTCCCTTTTCCCCATTGCTGAAACACCATTGTTCTGCAATTTTCGCCCTTTTACTAATTGTCGAAACATCACTTTTCAGCAATATTTTTCCTCATTTTTCCCCCTTTTCCCATTGCTAAAACACCATTGTTCAGCAATTTTTCGCCCTTTTTCTCCATTGCTGAAACACCATTGCTCAGAAACATGTCGCCACTACTGAAACACCATTTCTTCAGCAGTATTTTGCAACATCACTCTTCAACAAACATTTCTCTATTCTTTTCCTGTTGCTGAAACACCAACTTTTCAGCATTCCCTGTCAATAAGCTCTTTCGCTCTCATACTACATTTTGTCCTTCCACGAACCTCTCTCATAACTAAACAAATCCTTGATACAATTTCTCTAATAAATCAAAAGTCTCCCCCATGGCTACTGCAGAACTATTATGGACAGACACTATATTTTGTTTGAAGTACGAATCAAAGGTAAAGATGAGGTATGTAAACTTTATACGTAAATACAATTGAACTATGGTTAATGAGAAGATCCCGACTCATTATTATCACTCACGTAAAATCATTATTTTATCCGTACTTGAGGGGGGGGAAATATCGAAATCTTATATCATCATTTCACACGAACCGACTATCGTCATTCCTTTTTACCCATCCTTTCGTTTGTTTCACCACCATTTGCATGCCTTCACCCGCAAAACTTACTATGCTTAGAAGCGGTTACTTGACTCTCTGACGGTGCATGTTACTGAGATGTTAGCTATGGGAGACCCTGTTATACGGTACGAACCCGCCACGACAGCCCTGTTAGAATTATATCTAGAAGTCTATCAAATTTTTCTGCAGGCAGGCTGGCTGGGTTATTTTCAGAGGCTCCAGGGATTTGATCAACAACAGGTTCTTCAATTTGCTCGAAATCTTCAGGAAGATTATTCCATTGTTCAAGGGGTTCAGATTCCAGTCACAGAGGATGATATAGCATAGGTTTCGGGTCTCCCTGTCACTGGCATTCATTGGTTCAGCTGCAAACACATTATCCTTAATGCCTAGCAGGATTTTCTCTTGCCAGGGGAACAAATTGAGCCTAAAGGACGAGGTGTTTGACTTAGCTCGTTGTCGCCTCCTTGGCCAAAAGTTGTAGAGTTTTTCAAGCACTACCTCACCTGTGAAGTCCGATACCAGGTAGTCTACCAATACGATTTTGTCTTGTTGTCTCATTTACGACATGCTAGATTGGTGAATATTCCCTACTATATGCTCGGATGTCTTAGAAATATGTCGCATTACTGTAAAAAGGCTAAAAATCCCACCCTTTCCCTCACCCATCACCATCTCTCTCAACTACTCATCCAAAAGGGTTTTTCCCAACAAAACCCTCTCCTAAACAACCCACCCATAGACCCTCAAGAAGCTGTTGAACATCCTGAAAATCTTCAGGAACAGCAACCACAAAACCTTCCAGATCCTTCGGAAGTACCTAACAGTCCACCTACAAACCCAATTAATCCAATTAACCTTCCTACCATACCAAGCCTTCCCCACATCTTACCAGAATCATCCACTCCTACCGTTCATATCCTTAGCGATGATTCTGAACCAAACAACTCTCCATGCCCCATCACTGAGGAAAAACCCTCACGCAAACGAAAGAAGCAAATTCCTCCTTTTCCCTCATTTTTACCAAGAAAACGAACAAGGACCTCAACAAGAGAAGCCACTATTGCCACTGCCCTAAACCCCCAACCCATCTGGCTAAAAGCCCGTACACATCTACCCTCCCAAATTCCAGAATTTTTACCTATTCCACCCATGGGCACTGAAACACAAGAACCAGAGGCCCAGTGTACTGCGACATCATCCTTTTTAAATCAAGTAGTTGAAACACAAGAACTAGCTACTCGTCCAATAGCTGAAACACAAGAACCAACTACTCATTCAGTAGCTGAAACACAAGAACCAACTATAGATGTTACACAAGAACTAGCTACAGCTGAAACACAAGAACCAGCTGCTGATATTGTTACCAAAATACAGGAATCAGATGCCCAGGGTGCCGCAACACTACTTTCTCTACATCAAGAAGCTGAAATACAAGAGTCAATTGATCATGTAGCTGCTCCAAAAGAACCAACTAGTGCGGTTGTGACTGTTACACAAGAACCAGTCACCCCTCTTAATATACCCATGAAATATCAACAACCAGAACCAACAATGGCCTCTGTCTTACAAGAAAATGAGTTCCTAAGGTCTGAACTGGAAGCCTACAAGCAAGAGCTAGTAATGGTAAAGGAAGCCTATGATAAGGAAAATAAATTGTATACCCTAGATCGCATAGCAACCATGACAGAGGAAAATACAAAAGAGAATCAGTGTAGAGAGTATATGTGCAGTCAATTTGGGGACATTTATTATCAAGCAGGCTACAAAGTAACTCAAATTCCAATGCCTGGAGCTTCCCCTGCACCCACGACTTTTGCAGTCAAAGAAAAAAACCTTGTTGTTACACAAGAACCAGTAGGACCTTCCAAAATTCAAAATGAACCCTGGCCTACAAAAAATACCACATCTGAAGCCCTTGTTTTTATTAATAAAGTTGTACAAACACTGCCTATTGATGAATCTGCCCCTCATAGCGAGATCAATACCCATACTCTTGTGGAACAAGCCACTTAGAACCTACCTCAGCCTATCACTTGCAATGCTGAAACACAAACTCAACCATGGGATGAGCAGGCGATAATGGACAAATGGAAAAAAGAGTCTGTTGTTACACAGGACAAAATCCTGCAGGAGCACAAACTACTCTGGCTAAGCCACATCTATTCAAACTGGGAAGCTTTGGAGAAAACATGCCAAGAATCCTGTGCCCATAAGAAGCAGAATAAAGAGCTAAAAGGCAAATTGCTCCTGATGTTTGACTTGGAAAAAAACTTGTTTGCTGCAAGGAAACCATCCTCTAATTACTCTCTTTTCCTCATAGAATGACTTACATTTTTTCAGATTAAATCAATCAAAGAAGGCAGACCCCATGCAGTGTTAAATCCAATAGATTTTGTTAGAACCTTTGCAGAAACTTCTACTATTGATCAGCACCTCCTCTGTGAGGTATATCTTCATAATGAGGCCATCCCTGAGAACCGACAGCTTAACCTTAACCCTCTTGTCGGTGATATCCAAATTCGGGCACTCACCTCCTTTCTTAACAATCAGATTACATGGCAGAATGACTTCCTAGCTGCCAAGCATAACGAGGATAACTGCCTCCTCTGGATACGTCCAGAACCATAGAACACTGCCACCTTTGTTGCAAAGTATTATCAGATTTTGAAGAAACCAGGGATGATTCAATATATTCGGCAACTACAGACAACAGTACTTCAGGATTGTCAACAGTTTATTAAATCCACAGAGATCGCTGCCCTACAAGAAAATAACATGTTTTGGCAACAATATTCTGAGAAAAGATAGGAACACAATCCCTTTAGTCCTACCAATCTTGAGACAACAATCTCCCGCGTACCTAGCTACATCAAATGCGTTCAGCAATGTGCTGAAAGCTGGATAGGTTATCAGTTCCATTTTCCTATTTTGTGGATGCCAGTAGAGAAATATCAAGTTAATCATAAGTTGCCCAAAAAGGTTGAAACAACAGCTTGGAAAAGGCTACAACGCGTTCAAGGATTCAAATCTCCAACAGACGGCACTTTCCACAGCTACTGCTTAAGTAATTTGCACGCTCAGAGTCGGTATTCAGATTCTGATTCAGATTCAAGTTGCCTGAGGACATGCAACCTTTTAGTTGGGGGGGATGTTAGGACCCTATAATTTACCTTTTTGTTCACACTTTTTCCTACCATTACATCATTTTTCCACTCACATTTAAGCTTACAATATCACATTACCCTATCTTTCCAAAGGTATATAACGTCTCTTCTCTTTGCTATATGTTTAATTTGTTTTACATGTAATTTTACATTACTTTCATACTTAACCATCGATCAGAAATATATAGTGTTGAAACAGTTCGAACTGCAGATTATTGTTGTTGCTTGAAGGCCCGTTGCTGAAATAGTCAAAAGCATGCAAACCTCGTTGTTGAAACAGCCTGTGGTCTGCGATGCTGAAGCAACAATTCACACAACAATAAGAAGGAGTTGATACACTGGCCACAACAGCTGCACCTTAAGCTAGCATAACCATCACTGTTGCTTGAGACCACGTTGCTGAAATAGTCAGAACGCAAATCCCGTTGCTGAAACAGTCTGTGATTTGCGATGCTGAAACAATATACACCAACAGTAACAAGAAGATAAATAAAGAAGTTGTTACACTGGCCGCAATAGTCCAACTATTGTAATAGCATTTTGTTACGGGAGATCAGGATATCCTATTCCAGTATAGAAGATTAGATCTGACTAAGAATAGGATTCGTATGTGCACATGTAATTTGATGATCAATTGTATTGAGGGAATTCTCCTCTTTAAATAGGGGGAAATCATCATTAGAGGGGATCCTTTTGGCTAGAAATAAATTACAGGAAAGGACGTGTTCACTTTAGACATTGTAACATGATACAGTTGACAGATGAATAAAAGATTATTCTGAGCATTCCTTCCTAGTTCCCTTCATTTCTGGGGAATCTTGTGAGAAGGGAGGGCCCACCTTCTTCACAAGATTCACCCATTAGTTCTGTAGTGTGTTAGTATTATTTCTATTCACGCCTTGATTAAATTCTGTTTTTTTGAAACTCTACTTTACTGAACTCTGTTTTGCTGAAACTCTGCTTTACTGATTGTTACATTGTTTTCATATAATTCATGCTTGGACAACTGTTAATCATTCTGATCGGTAATTTCGTTGATGAATTTATGAAAGTGTGATAATCAGAGACAGGTGTTGAAGGTTCCTGCTTGGGGAATAGGGTCTTATTCTCTGTTATGAGATAATTAGCCTATAGTACGTGTCAATCATTTTGATTAGTAATGAGTTCATGAAAGTGTGATAATCGGAAACAAGTGCTGAAGATTCCTTCCTGGGGAATAGGGTCGTGTTCTTTGTTACATAATAGTTGGTCTTTGCTTTTACAGTATCTTAAAGGATTTCTTTCCTAGGTTGTTGTTTCTTAATGTAATCCAGGATTCTTCGGATAATTATTTCTTTAAACTTTGAACTCTGCAATAGGTAAGTTGTTTTTCTGTAATTCAAAGTAGAACTTCAGCTTGTTCAAGGTAAGGTGTGATTAATGTACTTTTACTACAACTCTAGATTGTTTTTGAGATTGATCATATACAGTGTGTGTTTGCTTTTGAAATAAACAGACTTCCTTGGGTTGACAATTTATGTAACACTTGATTGTTTAGTTAATAAGCAATTACAGTGACCAACAGAAAGGTGGCTCCAACATTTTTGAGACCAAAAGGCATCTTACGATACGCGAATGTACCCCATGGATAGATGAATGTCATTTTGTGTTGGTCTTCGGGTTTGATTTGTATTTGATTATATCCCGAAAAACTGTCCATGAAAGAAAAGGCTTCGCAACCCACACATTCATCAATGATATGGTTGATGAACGATGTGGGAAAATTATATTTGGGACATGCCTTGTTCAAATCATGAAAGTCGGTACATACACAAATCATGCCTTGTTTTTTATTGACTGGCACGGAGTTTGACACCCATTGGGTCAAATGGATAGGATAGATAAACCCGGCTTTTATCAATTTCTCAACCTCAACCTTAATGGTTGTTGCTTTCTTAGGATTAACTGGATGAAGCTTTTGCCGAACCGGCTTGGTATCAGGATACATTTTGATTTCATGTTCAACCATTTTTGGATCGATGCCTGGAATTTCCTCGTAAGACAAGGCAAAAATGTCGCGAAATTCTTTAAAAAGATTTGAGTAGATTTGAATCTCTTCGAGGGAGCAGTCAACTCCAACGAAGACATTCTCTAGGACACCTGGGTTTCAGGAGATATTAATCGGTAAGGTCTCCGCGATAGTTTCCATATTACCCTCAGCATAAACCTCATGTGTAGCTAAAGGATTAATAGGACAAGATCGATCTCCTGTCATAGTCATGGTGAATTCTCCCGCTTCAATTCGGCTTAACTCTAGGAGGAAGTATGATCTGTGATAAAGATCTTCCCAGGGTTTATCCTAACTAGTCATTGCTTTAATTATTGCTTCATCAGAGGGCAAGACTAATTCTAATGAATCAGTGTGAGCGAGAGAAACCTAAGCCCAAATAGGCTCTAGAAGTGGATCGAACTCTTGTGCAGAAGATAGATCAGTGTGGGCTAAAGTTTGCTGGACTAAAGAGTATGCTACTTCAGGTACGGACAAGAGCATGGACATGCTTGCATGCCCTGTCCCATCCATCATGGCCAACGAGGAAGGAAGTATCCACGAATCGTCGAGGTAAGTCATGTGGAACGACGAAACTTGAAAAATCTCAACCTTATGGTGGTTGGATATAAACTTGATATCACCTTGAGGGGGTGGGTAATCGAAGGTACCCATCAAAGATGGGCATAAATCAACCCCTACATTGATGACACCTAGTTGAGGATTATCAATCATCAGGACCGTGGATGCCTCCAATGCAGGGTTAGGTCTGGAGAAGGACAATTGATCGATGGTCACTATCCGGCCCTCGTGTTGAAACAACAAGACCTGAAAAACTGTAGCAACCACAACTTGCATGGAATAAGTCCAAATCCTTCCTAACAAGAGGTTATAGTCGAGGGGAGCATCGACTACCTCTACTTCGACACACACGTTCTTCCCTCCTAACTGCACGGGGAAAGAAGGAACGATACCATGTGGTTAGAATGAACAACCATCGAAAGCGGTGAGGAGAGTAGGTGATGGAGACAAAACGGGCTGGCCAACGACCTTCCAACATGCCAACGCCATAAAACATGTCAAGGCGCCCTCATCAACCACCGTGCGGAAGATATTCCAAGTAAAAGTTTTCATGGGATAAGCTACTACTATCTGAAACGCTACGTGGTAAGGTAGACGAGGTTTTAAGTCTGTTGTATTCAACATGATTGTAACCGGATTACAAGTCTTGGTAGATCCTAAAGTGGTTAACAAGGCTTTCCTTTGGGAAGGGTAGCTTTGGAGGACTTCCAAAGCGGACATCGCACAAGGGGTTTGTGATAAATCTTCCACCATAGAGTAGTTCTAGGCGGCCCTTGGGTTTGGTTTATGAGAAGCTTTTTTGAATGCACCTTTGGGAATGCATGTCATTGTTTCACCCAACGTCTTCTCAATCTGTAGAGAAAGAGATGGGAGTTCAACTTCTTTACCCTTATTAGAAGTGTTTGGTTTGCTATAGTTATGTGCTCTAGTCGATATAAAAGCATCACCCCTCACCATATATATGCTCGCGGATGCAAGGTTGTTCACAGGCAGAGAGGGGTCTTGGCTACCACCTTCCGTGCTTGCAGAGGCTTGGGTTAGATTTTGCCCATGTTGAAAGGGATTGGTCAACACAGTAGGTTGTTGCTGCGTCACAAACTTTTGGGCTTCTACAAGCCGAGGACATAGATGGGTTGGGTGGTCTTCTGCACACAATTTGCATGGATACCTCGTCTTTCGTTTCTCAGTGTTGTCCCCGCCAGCATTATCGGTCGGTTTTTTATCCCCCTTACCCTTATTTCATTGTTTTTTCTTTCCTTCAAGCTGTTGGGTGGCCTTTGGGTTAGTCGATTGCACTGTGTGTACCTCCGATGTTTTGGTAGGGGAAGTAGCCAAAGTAGTAGTTTGGTTGGTCGTTGTGTGTTGTATAGATAACTATTGCAACTGCTTCATCAATTGCTCAGCGGGCTTTGTTTGTGTTGAACCAACAATACCATCGGCATGTGGTCCAACTCTCTGTCTAGTTTTATCCAGCATTGAGCATGGTGCATCTGGCAAGATGTTATATAATAAACTAGACTGAGAATATATGAGCTCAAATTGTTGAGCTCTCATGATGGCGTCTTCTTCAGAGAATACTCCCAACATTGCGATGTCTTTGGATAACTGTGGGACCAAAGACTTAAGGAACCACTCAAGCAGGAATGTTGTTGGGTCTGGCACCTTAATTAAACTCTTCCGGCATCTCCATTCTCGGATGTGATCGAAGATATGGTCCGTTGTCGTCTGTTCGAAATTGGCCAGCAACTCTGTGCCATCGTCGTATCTCACAGGTAACTAGAAATGGTTTAGGAAATCCATTCCCTGCTCGTCGAAGGAAGAGTATCTTGAGCGATCGAGCTCAATGTACCATTTTGTGGCACTCCCAATGATAGTATGTTGAAACAATTGCAACTGTACGGAGTCATCTTTCAACGAGTTAGATGAGCACCAAAGATGGAAGGTAGTCACATGATCTCCTGGATCTTCATTAGGCTTGGCTTCAAACTTTGGAATGTCCAAAGGCAACTTCATCGGCATAGGAGGCCAACGTGGATCGTGACAAATAGGGTCATTCAACAACCTTGTCAAATCTGGTAAGTGCAAAGTCGCCAGGAAGGGTAGTTTGGGTTGTTGGTGATAACCTAGGAAAAAGAGGCCTGCAGTTTGACTGGCACCAGGTTGCCAGGAAAAGTTTGGCTGCTAGCCTGGATTCTGGTAGAAAACATGGCCCTAGCCCGTGTATGGATTTTTTGTATGTGGAGACATCGTCGGCTGATTTCCAAAATAGGACATGGATGGCTGGGCATGCATTACATTCAAAGGACTTTGGGAAGGGTTGCCCCATGTCAGTCCCAGGGGGATAGGCATAGTAGCTTATCCGGGGTTCCATTGATTGTGGAAAGAATTACCCCATATCGGCATTTTGAATGAGGGAATGGATCCCTGCCAAGAATTCCAAGGCCTTGATGCAGAAGAAGTTCCTAGGTTTTCCCCCTGTGCAGGAATAGTAGCCTGCATAGGAATAGATTGTCCAAAACTGGGATTTCCCCCAGTTGGGAAGGAGGCTGACGAGAAGGCGTTGTTACCAAATGTTTCAATCAAATAAAACGATGTCGAACCTATCGACATATTATGCGAAGGTGGTCCTTGAATCCTCGCTCCAAATAAACTATGGTGTGTAGGTTGACCGACAGATTTTTGATGTGAACCACCGAGTGAAGGGGACAAATGAGGGATATGACCTCCTCTATAAGGGAAAGTGTTAAAAGGAGTAGGAGTTCCCCCCATTTGACCTTGCAAATGAGCGCTAGAGCTCCCTGCCCCCAGACCTGAAGTCTGTAAAGTGGAGTAGGAAAGTACATGACTTGTACCCGAACCAGGCATCCTGTATGAGAACAGAGGGCCTGTCGCACATTGTGTGAGAGGGGTTTTGGCCACCGCCAAAGACAAGATCGAACCGCTGTGCAATGTAGAGGCGGTCAAGACCTTGGTGGCTTGGACCGGTGACGGTGGGTTAAGAGGTGAAAACTCTCCTGTGGTGACAACCATAGTGGGAATTGAAGAATTCCCAGAAGGAGTAACAACATTTGTTTTCATTTCTCTGTGTAACACTGTTTGGTGCTCGTAAAATTGAATTGGTATGATGAAAGGTGCCAAGAAATCAGTGGTTGGGGTTTCAACCGGGCCAAGAGCATTCGCTCCAAGGTCCAAAACGATCGATTCCTCCGGATGTTGGTCAGGTACAATTGTTTGTGACCCGGTTTCTTCAAAAGACCCTTGTTAGTCTAGTTTTTGTCTTAATGGTGGCGGGGGTGGCTCCAGTGTAACCAGCGGCGGGCCAAGAAGCCTTCATGACTGACAGAGCTCATGATCCTCCACTGTGTGAGAATATCAAAGACACTCTAAGGTAGTCTAAATGTTCAAAAGTAACACACACTAAAAAAGTCCCAAGAAGATAAGACAGGCAAACACTAAATTAATTGGAAGAATAGTTACAACAACCAACACTAGAGAAACTTACTGGTGCAAGTGCAACTTGAACATGGAAACACCCTCCGGGTATAATCTGCAAAGCGTGGCCCGATGTATGTCCTAGGTACCATGGTATACCCCCGCAGTCACCTGTGTATGTCCCTAACAAAGATAGGCAACCAGGTTTCCAGCGCGTGAACAGTCACCAGGTGGGTACAATCGAAAGTCGACTAGACCACAATGAGCAGGGTATCGAGCCTGAAACCTGTCAAGGGTATCGAAAGCAAGTGGTATGGAAGAAAACTGAGGATCTTAAATGGATTCAAGACCCATGAAGCCCCGTGGAAAATTCAATCGATGAAATCCCAAAAAAAACCCTCTATATGTGTTCTCCACTACGATTGGTCCAGCTTTGGAGGGGTTATCTCCGCTACCTTTCCGCACGCGACATCGTGTTTATTCCCTATGTTAGAGGGGGGTCCCAGATAACTTTCACGATACTGTACTTAGACACTCCCTAACTCATACTCCAATGTTTGATTTTGAATGGCCTTGAAGAGTTTCCTCTCCAACCTAATCCAAGGCCCTAATCCTGAACTAGTTGGTTAACCCTACAAACATAAAAGTCTAATAAATTTTAGATTTAGCGTTAATTTTATGGCTTGTCTTATGTCAAGGGGTATGAAAGTGAAACTAATGATGTGTAAAAGACGAAAGCAAAAATGAATAAAATTCTGGAAACAAAAAACTTTTACTTAATGCAATATTTCAACAACTTTTCAATTTTTTTTTTTTTTTTTTTTAATTTTCTAAGATTTTTGGACAACAAACTCAAACCAAATTTCACTCGACTACAAGCTACTTATGATCTAAGCAAACTACAAAAAACTTATGAAATAAAAGACTTTTCCCTGGCTAATAATGCATAATCACACTCTTAAACCAAACAAGAAAATGAAAGAGATTTTTTATTTATTTAAATGTTGATAAAGCAAAAAGGAAAAATACTAACAAGTAAAAACCAAGAAAAACAATTCTAGTCTAATTGCAGATCACAAAGAATCACTTCAACAAATCACACACTAGAAACCTTTTAAAAAATGACTCTCACACTTGTCTAAAAACCCTAATTTTATTTATTTATTTATTTATTTATTATGACAGCTTTTTAAATGAGAAAAAGCAAGCTAAGGCTAAGATTAATCCTAAGCTACTGGCTGCTAAGACATAGATTCAAATATATGAGAGGTATAAGTCTCATCAAGGGCAAGGATGACTTCCTTACCCTCAACAAAAACTATCCTGCCCAAACATGCTATTGATAATCCAACAACAAGCATGTGAACGCGAGTTGTATAGAGCCAGAGGGCATGTATACGTGGGCTGACCTTCTACAAGCCGCGTGTATCTCTAAAAATCTGAGAAAAAATAAAAATAGACAATCCAAACCAGGAAGATACCACTGATATTGATAACCAGAATCTCCTAAAGGCTTGGACACTCTTTTAAATAGAAAAAGCAAGCAATGTAAGGAAAAAAATTGTAAAACAAACCAATCTGAGACAAGACTGCAAACAACCAGGACTTAGAAAGAATTCCAGAAAACCCCTGAGAATCACTGATTCTGACAGGGAAGAGGATGACTGCCTCCAAAACTTTCTAGAATCTGCACGCTACTGCTACTTCTTCATCTAGTGTTCACACGCGGGTTGTAAGAGAGTAGGGCACGGGTACATGCGTGCAGACCTTATGTAGGCCGCATGTACCTTTGTGGGTCCCGAAAAACACAGTCAAGCAAATAATAGAGAAAGCTGGTATGGAAAACCAGACTCTCTGCTAGCTCAGACTTTGCAGAAACTAAAAAATAAGCAAGAAAACCAGTCTTTTAAAACTACCCAAGTACTAATAGCCTCTTCTTTGTTAATGTGATTTTTCCTAACGGTTTTTTTGAATGCTTTTAGGTTTCAGAGCGCTGGGAGCGACTTGAAGGGTTTGAGCGTTTGATCTAGGGCTCGAGCCTGGTGCGAGGGCCGCGAGCTCTCATGGCGGTGCCAGGGGGTGGGACGGCGGTCCCTCCTCCTCAGATCCTGGACGAAGAAGCCTTTCGCAGGTTGGTCAACTGCAAAGGCAAAAGAACGGCCGACCCTGTGATCCCGAAATTCATTAAAAAACTGGAGGAGATCCCGGAAATCATTCTTCCTGAAGAAAGACCAATGAAGATCGCCCTAGCCCTGGCCCAGTGGGGGCTCGTGGGACAGTTTATGGGCCTATGTCCGTCTGTCAAATCCACGGATGACTGGATCCAGCGGAACTGGAAACCAAACCTGACACAAGGGGTTACCTGCTACCCAGTGGGGTGTGGATTCTTTGTCTTTGAATTTATCTCGGAAGAAGATCGAGACCTGATATTCAGGAATGGTCCCTATTTTATGGGAACGCAGGGCCTCTACTTGAATAAATGGACTCCGGACTTTGACCCTCTGGTGGACACGCCTAAAGAAGTGTCGGTCTGGGTCAGATTACCTAACCTCCCGTTGCATTGTTGGGACTCTGAATCTCTGCAAAGGATAGGTAATGGAGTGGGCAGGTACATTGACAGAGCTGACCACAGAGGGCAGTATAATTGTGCCAGAATTTGTGTGGAAGTAGATCTGGAGGCAGGACTTCCTGAAGAAGTAAAACTCTCGGTTGGAACATGGAACCATTACCAGAAGTTAGATTATGAGCATTTGCCCTTCAAATGTAGGAACTGTCAGGAGCATGGTCACTTTCAAAGGAACTTCCCTAAAAAACAAACTACTGGGAAAGAGGATGCTGAAGGTTGGCAGAAAGTTAAAAGAGGAAAAAACTCAAACAATGCCAGAGGAAAGGACAAAAGGAATCAGGAACCCATAAAAGGTGGTCAACCCTCTCAAAACGTTCATTCCGTTCATGATAGTCCACCATCGAATCCCGGCCCTGCAGATGGCACAGCTGGAGACGTAGATCCTCCATTGGGTCCATTGGAAACAAACTCGCCCACTAAAAGACCTAGCCAGGAAAACGAATATATTAGTCTGAATTCGAACACGGATACGGAGATCCAGGGAGAGGAAGAAGGAGAAGCAAGCAGCCCAAAAGGCACTCCGGAGTAGCCAAAGAGAGGCAGGAAATCCGAGAAGAAACGAAGAGAAGAGCAAGCTAGTAAGGAAGTGGCTCAAGGTATTCAGTACTCACTCCCGGAAATGGTGCATACCAGATCAGAAGCAAAGCCGGGGAAAACACCGAAAGGTGGGCTCCCTGCTCCTCCTATCAAATAATGCAATACGTCTCCTGGAATTGCAGAGGACTAGAGAGAAAAATGAAAGAAGAAGCCTTGAGGGATTTAGTGAGGCTGGAAAAACCAGAAGTCCTCCTCATCTAGGAAACAAAGATGGAGGAGAAAGACCTTCTAAGGATAAGTCATTCTTTTTGGAAGAAGGGGCCCGGAAAGGCAGTTAACGCTAGAGGAGCCTCCGGGGGGCTCGCAACCTTCTGGGATTCGTCTAAACTAGAGCTAGTAGAAGAATTTGGCACCATGCACTGGATCTACACCAAGTTGAATCACAAAGGATCTGATCACCAGGTAAGCCTCTTTAATCTGTATGTTCCCGTTCTAATCAATGAAAAGAAATACTGCTGGGATTCTTTACAGTTGTTTCTTAATAGTCACCACACCGAGAATATAGTACTGGCAGGGGACCTCAACGTCACCCTTTCGACGGCTGAGAAGAAAGGGGGCACTGTCGTTTGAGACCCCTCAAGAGAATGGGTGGAAGATTTGATGTCTGAATGGGAGTTGGAGGACATCCCCCCATCCAATGGAAAATTTACCTGGTCAAATAAAAGACTAGGCCCTGGCCACATAGCTTCCAGGCTAGACCGTTTCTTTATCAAGTCCTCCTTCCTTATCATTGGTTTGAGAGCCTCCACCAAAGTTCTTCCTCATTACATTTCTGATCATAAACCCTTAGCCCTCTCCCTTCGCCCTAGCGCTGCCCTGGGACCCATTCCGTTCAAGTTTACCCCCTCATGGCAAGAACAAGGTGATTTTCTCAATCTGGTTCAACAATCCTAGAAAGACCCTGTCACAGGATCTCCCTCCTACGTCTGGGAAGAAAAACTCAGATGCCTTAAAGTTGCTCTTAAATCATGGGCCAAAAATCTGGTCTCGCCTCAGGAGGAAAGAAAACAGGCACAGGAAACCTTGGAAAACCATCAGCAGGTTATGGAAGAGACCCTCATCACCCAGGCTATTCTCAGTCAGGAAGTGGAAAGCCAAAGCCATTTTCACAAAAGTTGCAGAGTGGAAGAGACCTACTGGAGAATGAAGTCAAGAGCGATATGGCTCCAGGAAGGCGATAAAAATACCGCTTTCTTTCACAAGCACACCCAATCTAGGATAAATTATAACTCCATTGACGAAATTCACTGGCAGGATCAAGTTCACAGGGACGCACACAGCATCAAGGAGGCCTCCCACAACTACTTTAAAAATCTGTACTCAGCCACAGAAATGGAAGAATTGGACCCGCAGACTTATCCTCTATCAGAGGTGCCTGAACTAATCACGGAAGCAGAGAATGAGCGGTTGAGCAGGCCGATCAGTGATACGGAAATTAAAAAAGTTGTTTTTAGCATGCACCCAGACAAGGCCCCTGGGCCAGATGGCTACACAGCTCGTTTTTATATCCAGTGCTGGGATATTATCAAAAAAGACTTATGCAAAATGGTCAAGAAATCTCAAAACTGCCACAAATTAGGAGGAAGCACCAATTCTTCTTTTTTGGCCCTCATTCCAAAAGATAAAGGGGCAAAGAACTTCAACAGATTCAGACCAATTTCTCTCTGCAACACCGGTTACAAAATTATCACTAAGATAATAGCTAACAGACTCAAGAAATTCCTGCCAAAGATGATCCCGGAAAACCAGGGAGGCTTTGTTAGAGGGAGGCAAATCATCGATAATATTCTCCTTGTTCAGGAAGCCATCCACACAAGTTGTAAAAAAAAAGAGAAAGGAATGGTGGTCAAGTTGGATCTAGCCAATGCTTTTGACTGGGTCCGACATGATTTCCTATTCACAGTCTTGCGAAAATTTGGGTTCTCCCAAAAGTTTATGGATTGGATTAAAGCCTGCATCTCTGTCCCGTGGATAGCCCCCCTAATTAATGGGTGCCCTGCTAGGTTCTTCCAAGCCACTCGGGGGCTCAAACAAGGTTGTCCGCTCTCTCCCATGCTCTATGTCCTTCAAGCAGCGGTGCTTAGCTTCCAATTGTAGAGCTGTCTCAAAAACAGAACCCTTCCTGGCTTAAGAATAACCCCTTCAACTAACGAGGTAAGCCACGCGCTGTTTGCGGATGATACCCTTCTGTTAGGCACTACCAGTATTAAAACAGCCCGGCTCTTCAAGTTGGAACTAGATCTCCACAAAGTGTGCTCTGGAAGTGAAATTAACTACCTCAAGTGCAAGATCTTTGGATGGAACTGCTCCCCTCGGGAACTGCAGCAGTTAGGTCGCATCCTTGACATGGAAGGCATTTCAGTTTGGGACAATTTCACTTACCTTGGGCTTCCAATTTTCAAAGGTCGGGCTATGGTGGCACACTGGATGCCTTTGGTGGATAAGCTAAAACTCAAGATTCAAGCCTGGGGAGTCAATTGGTTAACTAGGGCAGGCAAAATTGTGATAATGAATTCAGTCATCTCCAGCCTTCCTATTTATCAATGCTCAGTGTTGCTCGCCCCCAAAACCATCTCAAATAAACTTGATGCAATGATGAGAAGATTCCTGTGGGAAGGAGGTAAGAACTGTGCGAGAAAACTCCATCTAATTAATTGGGCCACGATCAAGAAACCAAAATTGGAGGGGGGACTGAATATACGAGACGTGGTTGTCCATAACCTCGCCATGGGAGGCAAATTACTTTGGCGAATGACCACAGGTAAACGAACTTGGAGCAAGCAAATCCTCCGGAAAAAATATTTCTGAGGAGATAGAGATTGCTGCCTAGAGAGACCCCTCAAAGCAACGAAAGGTTCCCCAATTTTCTATCTTTGTCAACGGGCTTTGGCTTTCTTTAAGCCGCATCTCACTTGGATCCCGAGAAATGGGGAAAAAATCAGCATCATGGAGGATTCCATCCTTGGAGATCATCCACTCTTAGGGGTTCAAGGAATTAAGCGTATTGGAGATTGGCTCTTAGCCAACAACCGCAAGACCCTTTGGGACATCTCCCTCTGGAACAACGATTCCCACCTTTCCTGGCAAAGCTGGAATTTGGGATGCTTTCCGGAGGAGCTACACGAAGAAGCTATGACCCTCCTAGAGTACCTCCATGGGAAAGCCCCGATCAGTGCTAGACACAAAGACAAACGAGGCTGGGGTTCACCTACAGGAAACTATACAGCTTCAGCAGGTTATAAGGCAGCCCTAAATATCCCTTGGGCCCCCTCCAACCCAAGGCCATGGAAAGCAATCTGGAACTTCCCATCAATCCCCAAAGTTGATCACTTTGCTTGGACTTTGACTCACAACAATATCCTCACTTTCGACAACCTTAAAAAGAGGGGCTGGGAGGGCCCATCCCGCTGTCCTCTTTGCAGAATTAAAGAAGAAACCCCTGAGCATCTTATTTTAGAATGTGAGTTCTCTAAACAAGTTTGGGGTCTCCTTATAGGGGTAGCCTGCCCTATTCTTCCCTCTAAGGCCTCGGAGCTTTTAAGCATGTGGCAGTCCCTATCCCCTTTCAACCTGAGCAAAAAGAATTTACTCAAAACAGCCTGGATGTGGATTCAAAAATTCACTTGCTAGAAGATCTGGCTGGAAAGGAACAATAGAATCTTCAACGAAGTTGAAAGACTTCCTTCCCAGGTGGCAATCCAAGCTAGGACGATGTTGGCAGAAGCCTTCAAAGGTAAGACCAATCTCAGGAATACTGGCCAACTCTCGGAGGAGGAAGACAGATGGCTAAATGAAATCAGTCAGGATTATTCTGGCACCAATTCAATTAAACCTCGGCACATTCGGAAATGGGAGATAAGGATGGAGGAGCAGGCCTTTCTCCAGTGGAGGTCAACTCTTAATGAATGGTCCTTACTCTTCGACGGGGCCTCGAAAGGAAACCCGGGGCAGGCAGGAGGTGGGGGAGTCATTCTGGACCCCTCTGGCAAAATTCATCAGGAGTATGCATGGGATTTAGGCCATGCCTCAAACAATCATGCAGAGTTTCTCGCGCTCTGGCAAGGTCTGAATCAGGCGATAAAGTTAGGAATCCAGGCAATTCGGATCTATGGCGACTCTATGCAGGTAGTGGAATCTCTCAACTCTAAAAAGCCGCCAAAGGACAACACTCTGGCTCAGGTGTACCGAAAATCTATTCTCCTCCTCCTACAGTTTAAAGAATATCATGTAAATCATGTCCTAAGATCCCTGAACGAGCTTGCTGATTTGCAAGCAAATCGTGGCTCTCTCATGCGCAAAGGACTCCTACAAACGAATGAGGATACAGCGCTACATCCCATCCCTTAATCCTATTGGAACCCTTGCTCTGAAGCTCCACGTGATCCATATGAATGGCAGGACGATCTCCAGAACCATCACAGTCATGGGGGATGCGAAATCAAGTGCAGAGATTTGCAATCCGAATCGGATCGGGGGAAATCACGAGGAGGAGACCCTGTCTATCCTTAAATTTGGAAGTTCGGCTGTCTGTTCTCCTCAATCGTCTTGTTTGGAAGTCCGGAAGTTTCTTTGGTCTTACGCTCCTGTTCTGGCATCGATTCAGAGAGAAGGCATTATGGAATCCGCCTCTAAACCAGGGCTCACCCCGAAAGAGCGCATCGAACTAATTAGGGCCGAACTGGAGAGTATCAAGGCGTCTACAGCTTAGCAGAAATGGGAAATGCTCACGATGGAGATGCAGGATATCAAGGACGACCTTTCAGACGAGATACAAACAGGTCTGAAGGATTCAACAAATCTGATGGGCGATCTGGGCAAGAGACTAAGCAAGCTAGAGATTCAAGTGGAAGAGCTCGCCAAGGCTCTCGGTAAGATTTCTGAAGTCGCTGTTGAGGCTTCATCTAAGACAGGCCACTGAAGATTTGTTGGAGTCCACGAACTTCGAACATGGTTATGAGGATCCTTTGTCCAGTTGGTATTGTAAAGTCCACCGTTAAATAGATAAGAATTTGGCATCTCATTGTTGGTTTAGTTTCGGCATGAAGCCTGTAAGCAAGAAGGATGTAAACGGAGCCCCTGCTCTGATTTTGAAAATGTGCGGGTTGGCAGCCCCCTCTGCCTCTTATAATAAAAAATCATAACCAATTTTGTTAAAAAAAAAAAAAAAACTACCCAAAAAGAAATAAAATTCCTAGGAACCCTAGAGATGTCCCCAGTATGGTCGCCAATTCTGTTGTGAGGGAAATCCCCTTACAGACTAGCAAATAGGGTTATCTTATGCATGCAGATATGACCAAAAGAAATATACTTTCTACCTTCGTCTCTAGACTTAAACCCCATTCATTTTCAGCAAATACATGGTTTAGACCGACATACCTTGTTCCGGATGTTCGATGTTGATCCTTCCTCCTACTTGATCACTTGTTAGCATTCCTCCTTTCAAAGATGACCTGTATGCAAAACAAGCGACAAACTACACATGCATTTTACCTATAAACTAATGGGTTAGAGATTCAAACATATATTTACCGTATTATGAATAACTCATAAAGTGGGACGGGAAAAACATTTCTTTATTACTTTAAATGAATCAACTTACTAATGTCGAGACTGGATGCTGCTCCATGAATCCTGATCCTGGGCTCCTGTTCAAGTGTCCTCCAACTTCTTTGCTTTGTATTTCTTCTTACACAAGGATGGCTAAAGGGTTGGGACAATAAGAATATGAAATTGGGCGGAGTTTCTTTACTCTATTTCTCTTTCTCCAAATGGGACCCCTAACCCTTCTTTTATAGGTTAGAAGAAGCTAGGTATTTGGATGAACCCTCATCCATGCATGGCTGGGATTTTCAGTTAACTCACCAAAATATCTGTGTTCTATCGACAACTTTCATTTTTTCATGTTTTTTTCAGTCCACGCGGGTTGTTTTAGGTCATTTAGCATGTATACGCGTGCAGTAATGGAGTATGGCGCGTGGGCCCTTATAAAAGAGGTTTTTTAAAGAGTTGTTCAATAGTGTTTTTGGCAAAGAAGGGATCTGAGATGGCTTGATGCCAGGTAAGCATGTATGGTGTAAATTAGGGTTATAACAAAGGCATACCTTCTTTAGAGAGGGAGACCACTCAACCACTTTAGCCCATTTGCATGCATATTAGCTGTTTGACTTTTTGGTATGCTCTTTGATTACTAGTTGGCCTTAGGATTTTATACTGAGTCTTCATTATCATGGACAATGGAGTTTCTTTTTCTCCCTCATTTACTGCTACCCCCCCCCATGATGTCCACACATTTCATGGGGATGGATCCTTCTGCTTCGCATTATGGTATGCAGAATTATAATACTTAGTCCACGCCTTGGGTCTCTAATCATTTTTCTCATGCTATGCTTGATATGTCTTCACACATGCCATCCTCTGTCTCACCTCCTTATGCGAATACAATTTTTGTGTCTGGGGGCATGATGCCTCCTTCTTATCCCTCTCCATTTGGTAGGAGTCATATCCTTCAAACACCTCTTACGGTAGGAGGTTGGAATCTTCCTTCATACGAATCCACTATGCGAGAAGTAAGTGCCCAATTAAGCAATAATTCTACTTGTTACACTCTATCCACATATACTTCTTTCGCTATGTCGGTTCCTACGAACACTTTTCCCATGGAAGACCTCCATCTTCCCTCTAGTGTTTCATCCGGTGGGAATTATTTTTATAGTATGGGCAACCCCCCTCACGAATTTCCTTTGTCTGGGGGTAACATATATCCTCACATGAGTAACCCTTGTCATGTCGCTTTCTCTTCGCAAGCGACTTCCTCAGTGTCGATGCCCTTACAACCCTTTATGAATCAGTATGGAGGAGGATACTATCCAGTTGGACAAGGACAGGGTGTAAACCAGGATCCTTCCCAGCCTGCAATTTATCAAAACCAATATTTCCTTGGACCTTGGTCTCAAATTCCACAATTCACCACCGCCATAAGTCCATTCACTATGTGTTGTACTGGCATTATATCACCAACCACTGCTAGTCATGTTGGAGATTGGTCGACAACCTCTGCGAGTCATGTTGAAGACCTGCAACCAGTCGCTGCAAGTCATGCTAGGGGAACAAGTCTAGTCATTGCGTGTCATACTGGCATTATATCACCAACCTCTGCTAGTCATGTTGGAGATTGGTCGACAACCTCTGCGAGTCATGTTGAAGACCTGCAACCAGCCACTGCAAGTCATTCTAGGGGCACATGTCTGGTCATTGCTAGTCACACTACACATCCATCACCAACCTTTTTCTAGTCATGTTGGGGATTCATCACCAACCTCTGCTAGTCATGTTGGACATTTTCTACTAGCCTCTGCAAGTCATGCTGGGAGCATGTCATCAGCCATTGCAAGTCATGCTAAGGGAATTCATATGATTGAGAAGCCTAGACGTCTCAAATGTAAGCCTAGATTCCTTTGCAAGACTTGTGAAGGAAGTCACCTTACTCGTTTGTGTCCTGTTGTTGCCGGGATACCAAAAGCGTGGGGCTCACCTAAGGGCCCTTCGGGTTCTGAGACATCTATGGTTTCACAACACTTTGTTCCTTCTTTGGTTGATACAACAATCATGTTGATGCAATCTTCGGCTGACACCTCTTTTCCTTTAGGGGTTGATGCATCCTTTGACCTTGTTGTCTCACATATCGTTCAACCTGTGGTCGTGTCGATGCAATCTTCAACCGACACCTCTCCTATGTTCAGGGGTAATGCATTCTTGACCTTGTTGTCTCGCATCTTATTCAACCAATGGTTCTGTCGATGCAATCTTCGACCGACAACACTCCTATTTTTTGGGGTGATACACCTCTTGAACTTGTTGTCTCACATCCTATTCAACCAATGGTTGAGGAAGTGGTCGTATCAATGCAATATTTGATCGACCCCACTTCTCTCTTGGAGAGTAATAAGTCTAAGGAAGCGGTCGTGCCAATGCAATTTTTGGTCGATCTCGCTCTTCTGGTTCTGGTTCTATACCTTCTATGCCATGTCCTTATCATTTCTATTACTTCACCTTCTGAACAAGAGAGAGTTTTAATCTTCCTAATTTCTCTCCCTCCAAGTCTCGATGAGGTTCCCTTTGATTGGGATGGTCTTGTGGGGTATCTGATGCCTTTGCCTATGTCTTTTCCAGGAAGAGACATTATCCTATATATCACGAAGATGATAACCTCTATTAACACTTTGTCCTCCTCGACTTGGAGAGCTTTGGGTCTTCCCAAGCGTGTGTTAGTTCTTCATAAGATACTTACATTCCATAAGAGGTCTGCATGGGAGCCTTGGCCTCCCCTGTGGCTTACCGCCTAGAATCTTCCTAACAAGTCTTAATTAATCTCTTTTTCGACTCGTCTAAAAAACTAAAAATATTTGTCCCTTTCACACTTGTTAAAGTTGGATTTGAAAGGTCATGAGTCTTAGTTAAGATTTTTTTAGACTCGCTACCAAAAATTGAAAAGATTGTCGAATGAACTTGTCTTTTTCACACTCGTAAATTGGATTTGAAAAGGCATCTATTTGGCACAAGTTTACCCCTTTTCACACCAAGTAGACTACAAGATATAAAAAGGACATTTTTTGGCGTTAAGTTGTGATTACATCTCATGCCCTCGCTTGCAGTATTGAGCCTTTAGTTGGTTCTTGCTTTGTGTTATAAACTGTTTCCTAAGTAGTTTGCATCCTCAACCAAGCAGAGCCTTGTTTATATCTTTCACAATTTGACAGCCTATACCCTGGAGGGAACATCACCCTGAGTATCCATCTCCTGCATGCATTTCTTTGCATTAAGAATAGGTATGTTCCACTGCTGGAACTATTTTTTCTTACTTGCGACACTTGTTCCCTCCTCTGTATCATAACATTCATTTGTTATGAAAAAAAAAAGGTGGGCGGGAAGGGAGTACTATATTGTAATTGGCAGCAGTCGTGTCACCTTTGAACAGAGCACAAAGTTATTGAGTCCTTGTGTCATCATAATTTTGGGTTTAGCATGGCCTTAGGAAGAGGATCTCACTACAGAAGTTTTCTCTACCGACTGGTTACTCTTCCAGTCCCTATAGAGAACGTTATTGATGCCTCCTACATCTAATTGTCACATCATTGAGTCCATGATGTCAGAGTCCACCATCTGTCTCATGATCTTGTTCAAAGGAATTCTATCAACTTGTGTCGACCACTCGTAAAAAATATTGACTTTGCATGTCGGCCATACCCTTAGTTTGTCTCAGAATCACATGATACTTTGGTCTTATCATGCACCTTGGCCCTACTTCCATCATTGGTAGGTCACCTTGAACCCAACAATCGACATTTCATCATTGGTCGTTGACTGGGTGGTTTCCCTTGTGTTCTATGGCAAGACATATATTCACACATTGGGATTCATGCAATGTCTCAGATGCCATTATCCTTATTGGTGGTTTCCTCGCCTTTGTCAACAACTTTTTCATCATTGGCTGCTATTCAGAGGGCCCTTTTCATGTGCCTCTTGCATTTGTCACACGCAAAAGACGCACAGGGTCATTGGTTAGTGAACATGTTCTTCGTCCGATCTCCACCAAATCATGAAGGTCCTACTTTGTTCCTCGTGTTGACTAATGAGAGATGCCTCAATGTTGTCCTTTCAATGGGTCTCTTTCCATCTACTTCAACTCATTTATTCTGGATATGGGACATAGAGTTTTATGAGTACCTTGAGGCTTGCAGTCATTAGTGGCAGGCTCTCTCGCCATTAACAGATGGGAATACATCAATGTCTCATGATCAATGGATTTCTCAAGTGTTCGACATCGACTCCTTTTTCACACTTGTAGGAATGTACTCGGTGCCTTGATACCTACTTTCATTATTAGTAGGTTGTCTCGCGTTTTTTAACGGTATACCTCAATGATTGGTAATCAAACGATGTCTCATCATGTTCGAACTCAACTCCTTTATTCACATGATGTAAACTTGCACCTTTGGCGGATAGTGTAGAAGACTTGAAGACATCACTATGTGGTCGCAGCTTTACTAAGTTGTTGCTTCCCATTCATTAGACTAGTACCTATTTGACTTCAGTGATCATGGGAGATCAGATTGTACTTCATGGTATACATATATCTTCAGATTGATTTTGAGACTAGTTTCACTGGGCCTTGTTCGTGACTATGACAACTTTTGGTATGTAACTGCATTTGTATTTTCCTATTCATGGCCATGAACACTTGTTTGGTATATTTTCCATATGGATTTGCATTGTATTCTTGTTAGCCATGTATGCAAAGTCAGTACATAATGTAATGAGCAATTGAGTTCGTCCAGCTGGTTCTCTACCACTCCACTTCTGAGTTATTTATAATGTATTTCAGCCATCGCAGATATTCCTCTGATCTCACACATTAAGGGGCATCTGTTATAGCAAGATTTGCCTCACCATTGCTATCTTGTATAGAGGGCCTTTTTCCATTTCCCTATGCAGACTTATCATCCCTTTTTGATGAATTCAGAGCTAAAAATATACATTTTTCCACATATACGCTCCATATTAGTTATACAAGATGTGTATATGTTTGTTGCTCCACTACAACTCGCGTATATTGGGATTTGTGCCAGAAAATACAAAATGAGGTCAGGTTTCCATGTCACGAAAGAAGATCTCTGATCCTTGGCCTTCCATATACTGGAAACGTTCTGACTTGGCCCTTTAGTTGCATTCTGAAGGCTATAAGAGCACAATTTGGAGCTATGGAAAAAGGAGAAAGCATTTAACTTTGAGAGAAAAGTTGCTCTAGAGAAATTACTTCATATTGAGTCTACATCCCTTTGTTCCTCAAGTCTGAACACAGTGTTCAGCCCCCAAGCTCTTTCCCTATTGTTGAGAGGACCTCATTGCCTCTTTCGTATGAGCTTGCCTTTGGTGGAGGATTGAAGTGGTGGAGACCCAGTTGGAAGGAACTTGGTTTCTTGGTTTCAAACCATGCTGATAGAGAAGTCTGTAATGTTGTCACTTCTGTTGATCAATTATTAATAGAAATACTCCTTTCCCGTCCTATGGGTATCTTACAAATATATGATTATTATCCATGGGCGTGTTTGTAATGATTATTAATGGATTATGCTATCTGATGTGCTAACCCCTTTTATATTATCACTATGTACTTGCTTTGCTTGTTTGTCGAGAACTTCTTGCAAGTATAAAGATTTGGGTCAAAGTTCACAATGGTGGAACATCATTAAACGTTGGGTCGAGGTAGGCCTCTTCCTTGTATTGCACATTAGTTTATATAGCATATGTTGGAATTGAGTTGATTTCTGTAGTCATACTTGTCTGTTGTGGTTTACCCTTGGCCATAGAGAGTTTTTCCCTTGTAACAATCATTGACTTATACAATGTTTGATTTGCTTCCGGAGATTCATCATCTTTTCTCAATTTACAACTTATAATCATGGGTGTGTTGATTGGTGCAAAATCTTCCATTATGAATTTCTCTAATTTTATCTTAAGAAAACTTAGCTTTGAGGGAAAAAAATTACATAGAACATAGCTTTCCCCCTTGAATTTGTTCTAATTGAAAAAACTGCTCGAACACGGTACAACAACACTCTTGAAGAATTCTAAACACTATCACCAACAACACAAGATAATCAGTCTTTGTCAATCCAAAAAGTCTCTATATCCAACATAAGCAGTATTACATCTCCTATAAAAATTAAACATGGTTTGGTCGATCTCAACAAATCCAAGTCCATTAAATAAGAAACAATAAATTCAACAAGAAGACAACAATTGGGTTCACATATCAACAACTTCAAGTATTCCCCCCCCTGAGGGATCAATACATAGTAGCAATAGTTCTCGTCAAAAATTCTAATCAACAGACAACCCAGTTGAAAAATAATCGTCGAAACGTCAGTCAATTGTCATGTCGAGTTGATCCCCGATTAAAAACTTCTAAGGAAATCACCAGTAAGTAAGAGGAACAATGCATGATTGTAATGTCCCCTTCGTCAAGACATTAATGTAAATGAGAAACAATAAAGGAATTTTTATTTTTATTTTATTTTTTATGAAACACAATTAAGAAAGTGTTACAGATTACAATACATTATCGATACACTTTCTATGCCAACAAAATCATTACGCAACAAAAATCAAATACAACATCACAGTTTTCCTAGATTCGTCAATCACATCAAATAAACAAGGACGTGTATCCGCCTAACCTACACTGCAATGTTAGGACCTCCAAGACACACAATCAATTCTCAAGTCCAGGATTCATCGATTGATTTTGACCATTTAAGGTCTAAGGAATGGTGGTTGTTCTGAGGAACAAGGAGGTATATAATTCCCTTAACCAATCCTAATCAACACTCAAGACTAGAAATCAATGCTAAATAAATAAAATAAATCACCTGCTCAAGAATTAAACCATTCATAATTTATGATTTACTTAACATACTATACCAAATAATCATGCCAAAATATCATCATGATCTAAGACCAATAATTTCTCAATGCCACAAAATGGAATTCAATTAACAATAACAATTATAATAATAACTCATTCGTTTAATGCCATTCCTTTACTAATTAATTCATATAATATAGCAAGATTACTATTATTATTATTTCCCTTCCTAAGGACCAGATAGAAGGGTCTAAGGCCCCAACTGTCTTACCAATACAAAATATATTCAACATAATTTAATGTCTCTTCACAAGTTAATTAAATCGGTCCGAAGTAAATCACTCTAGAATATCTTTGCATAATTAATCATTAAGTTTCAATATTGTTAAATCATAACATTTCTAATCCATTACATAATCATAGTTATGGTTTAGGCCATTATTAATTTAAAAGCAATCCAAGAAAAAGAGGATTTTATATGAGGTACATAAACCTCTTACTATAATACGAAATTTTAATTAAACACATTTCTCTTTTACAAAAATACCAATCCAAGACACTCTTGGATTACCTTTCTTTTTCTGAATTTATTAGTAGTCAAATAATACACAAAAGACAAAATTAAAAGCTAGGTTTACAATTTATTAAATCTGATCACAATATACACATCGATCTAAAATTTGTTTGGAGAAAATACAGATGGAAGCGAAATTCTGACAACGAATCCAATCAAAATTGACAAGTAAGGCAAAAATTACATAGTCTTCTAACAAGAGTGTGGAGATCTCCACCAGTTTTGGCATGCAATAGGGTAGAATAAGAACTCGACTTACTACCAAAATAGGGGAAATAACCCAAGCTAGCGCCGTAGAAATTTGTGTGATGTGTGCGTTAAGGAACAATGTGTAGAGAGAGAGAGAGAGAGAGAGAGAGAGAGAGAGAGGGACAATCTCTCTCTCTCTCTCTCTCTCTCTCTCTCTCTCTCTCTCTCTCTCCAAACCTCTATCTCTCTTTCACACTGACCCACCCTATATATCCCCCTCTCTCACTCTACCCCTCTCTACATCTACCCCTCTATATTTCCCTCTCTCTTCAACCTGTCTCTCACTCACTCACTTTCTTAGTCTCTTTCTATCCCCCCTCCCTCTTTCTCTCTCCCCCTGTGCCCCTCTCTACCTATCTCCATATTTCCCTCTATCTCTCCCACACTCTCCCCCGCCGCCCCCCCTCTCACCCTTCCTCTTTTTCTA
>ML788201.1:512988-528608 GCA_009831015.1 Picea engelmannii | reverse complement strand
CCAGCAGTGGCTCGGGTGGCGGTTTGCATGGTTTTCTTCTCAGCGACGAACACCTGGCCTTGGTCTTTGAGCTACGCAGCCATTTGGCGGATGTGGAACTCAGGACGCTCCTCATGAGCCAACGTTTAGACATCCTCCTAGGCACGTTTTCCGGAGCTCCAGCTCAGCACAAGTGTCCCCTGTGCGCGCATGAGTTTGCTATTCCAGCGAGGTGTGCTTGGCAGGCGATTGAAGGTGACGGTGCAATGGGTGAATAGGTTTTACTGCTTCTTGGCTTTTGTTTTCTGCTTTGTTGTTTTATGCACTCTTGGACCATTAGCCCCTGTTCTGGTTTTCTTCGGGCATGACAGGGGCTCTGAACTAAATGTTTTATTGTTATAACTGCTATTGGCCCCTTAGCTATACTGGTTTCCGGATACCGGCAGTATTTTTGGTGGTTTTTAGCCATGACTCTGTATTTTGTCTATGTTTTGTGATTATCTAATATAGAAGGTACTACCCTCTTTTTTATTTAAAAAAATATATATAATGATTATTTTTCTTAAATTTAATATTGTGAATTGAATTTTTTTACACAGTTTTTAAGTTTTATTATTATTAGTTATTATTACTATGAGAAAAAGGTAAAACAAACTACAAATGAAGGAAAATGAGCAATAATTAGGAATCAAAACTATTATTAGGGATAGAGACCAAAAGGATAACAATAATTAGCAATTTGAGACACTTCCAATCCTTTCTTGAAACTCTTGAGGATTTCCCTAGAACAAAAGGGATATATTAAGCTGGATCCCAAGTGAAATTGATATTATATTTCTGGTTGAAACTTGGGGTCATGAAGAATCTAAGGTCCCTAACATAGACGAATTTATATTGTGGTCTGCATGGAACAAGAAATCCTCTAGTAGAGGGGTTGGAGGAATAATTTGTTACATAAGTAAACATGTTTTTCCTCACATTTGTCTTCATAAAAAAGACCCTATGAATTATTTCATTTGGATTCATATTTCATATATCAATTCTAAGAAGATGTATATAACAATTTGTTATTTTTCTCCTATTAATTCTACCTTTTATACAAAAAAAATCTAGATAAAAATTGTCCCTATTCTCCTTCTAGGAGACTTTAATGTTAGAACTGCAACTAATCAATCTATTATCTTAATCAATGATTCTAACCCTAATCCTCTATAGCTACATGAGGACCTTGTTTTAGATATTAGATACAATAGAAATTCGGAAGAGTTGACCAATAATTTTTATCGTACTAAGCTAATCAAGCTTTGCATTTCTCAATATATAATCATTTGGAATGGTCTAATGAAGTGGCCAAAATCTAACCAGATGACTTGTATCCATGGGTTGGGTAGTAGTGTTGTGGATTATGTGATATTAGATATCCTTGTGTATAACCAAATAGTAAATTTTGACATTTTAAATGACCATGAGCCTTAATCTAATCATCGACCTTTAACCCTAACTCTAAAATTTATCATGAACAAACTCTAGTAACCAAAGGAAATTTCTTTTTTTACAAAAATAAAGTTGATCTCTTCTTAAAGGACTTAAACACCATATTCAATCTTCTATCATATAAGAAAAATATTGAAAACATCTATCATAATTTTACAACAACCCTCTCTACCTCCATAAAAAAATTCTCTATCGAAGTGTTGTAAAAATAAGAATAGAATTGTCAACCCTTAGTATGATAACAAGTGTAAACTTTCTAGAAAATACATTAGCCATTAGGGATGCCTCTAATGAGTCCTTGAGATATGATAAGATTAATAGATACAAATCCATAATTAAAAGAAAAAAAGACACTACATAAATAGAAATCAAGAGAATATTTTTCACCTTTCTAAGCTAGATCCAAAGAAATTTTCGAGGGAAATTTTAACTCGTAAAACTAAAGCAAATTCTATGATTCCCCTAACAAACTGGAATTAATACCTTAAATTTGTTTACAAATCCCTTAATATCCTGGACAAAATTCCAAAAGTTTCTATAGAAGATGATGTTTTCTCTATAGAAGACATAATGTTCGAGGTTAAGAAACTTGCAAAATGGAAATCTAAGAACATCGAGGGCTACCAAGATGAAATATTAAAAATTTAAGGGCCTATTTTGATCCCTCACATACACAAGCTCTTCAATTTAGCATTCAAGAAAGCATTCCCTAAACCTTGGACTCAAAGCCTCATTGTACCTATTTTTATAAGTTAGGATAAAAACAATCCCTCTAATTATAGGACCATTTTGATTAGCCTCATTTTATCTAAGCTATATGGAATTATTTTGGAAAAGAAGATAAGCGTATGGCTAGAAAGCCACGGAAAAAGAGCTAAAGGTCAAAATGGTTTTATAGGTTATCATTCAATTGTGGACCACCTTATCACACTTAGGATCATTGAAGAGGAGTGTCAAAACAATAAAACCAATATCCTTTTGTTTTTTCATTGACTTTAGAAAATATTTTGATATTGTGCCTAGGAACAACCTTTGGAATAGGTTAGATGAGTTAAAATTTCCCTCTGGGCTAAGAGTCGTTGCAATGAGGTTTGTATAAGAACATTATTTCCAATTTTAGGAGCACTTAGGGTTGGTTAGAATAAATTAATAGCAATATAGGAGTCAAGCAAGGTTTTCTCCTATCCCCTACCCTTTTTGGAATTTACATTGACAAGTTAGAAGATTATTTGGAAGTCATAGGTTGCGTTGGACCAACTCTTGCTAGTATAGTAATTGTCCTTCTTCTCTATGTCAATGATATTTTTCTTATGGTAAGGAATTCCTACAACCTAAGTAAGAATATTAGAATCCTCAAGGACTTTTATCTAGTACAAGTATGACTATAAACGTTGACAAAATGAACGTTATGATAATTAAATCCAACAAGATTACCTACGATACTTTAGCATATGACAATAATATCTTGGAGAAAGTGTCTTTGTATAAGTATCTTGGAATTGATATTCGTTGCAAACACAATTGGAACTATAGCATTGATAAAAGGATAAATGGAGGGTGGAAAGCTTATTATGGGCTTGAAAATAATTGTAAATTAGCAAACCTTTGGCTATGGGATAATAAAAAGATCATCTTTGAGACTATTTTCACTCTTGTTATATTATATGGATATGAAGTTTGGGGATGTAATATCTCTCAAGAATCTCGGAGAAAGATAGAGCAGATTCAAAAGAATTTTATAACTTATAATCTCAAAATTAAAGGGAATACAGTCTATCATATCCTCCTCATAGAAATGGGACTTTC
The DNA here is from genome assembly GCA_009831015.1 of Picea engelmannii. Lineage (NCBI taxonomy): Eukaryota > Viridiplantae > Streptophyta > Pinopsida > Pinales > Pinaceae > Picea > Picea engelmannii. The sequence goes on along the minus strand of ML788201.1, from coordinate 525,329 downwards.
CCCCATTGAGAGCACAATTATGATTAGGTACTTAATGTACAAGAACAAGATAAACAACATGGATGACAAGAAGCTCCCCAAAATTGCTTCAAAATCTAGTCAAAATCACCAACGACTCAAGTGGGGATAGCATAATGATGCCAGGTCTTGGCTAAATCATTGAGGAATAAAAGAAGAAGTTATTTTGCATAATAGTGATGATATTGAAAATATTGTAAAATCTAAATTTAAGGAGAATCTATGACCCATGATAAAGAATTAAAGGATTAAAGAAAATTAATATATTATAAGGAGGTGGTTAACCCTAATCTTGACTATCAAAAGTATCTCTTTGTTTTGACTAGCTTAAAGAAGAGAACCAATATTGCTAAAATAAGAACTAATTCTCAAGAGATACATAGTGAAACTAGGTGTTGGGAAATCACCAAAACACCATGGTAGGAAAGAATCTAGCACCTTTGTGAAACCAAGAGGGTTAAAGATGAAAAACACTTTCTACTGGAGTGCCCTACATACACCCAAATTAGATATGAATTTCAAAATATTTGTCGCAATACCTACCTTGCTAACCTTCTAAGTCATCAAAACTTTAGTAATCTTGGAATGCTTCTCTTAATGCTTTTCAAGCATCGAAATATCATTTTAAATAAATCCAAGCAATCTCTTATCTTTCTTAGGGTCTAATAAACCAATTTTGGTCTTTGTTAACAATCATCATTTTCTTGTTTAATTAGTTTTTATTTTAATTATAAAAATTAAAATTTTCACAAAATAATAATTTATATAATCATAATTTATCTTTAATATAATTAATATTTCTAATATATAATTTATTTTAGAAAAATCAATATTCTGATTTATTTTAGAAAAATAAATAAATAATTTAATATAAATTAACTATTATTTCTTATTTTTATTAATTTAATAAATTAAAATTTATTATAAAAAAAATAATATTCTAATCTAAATTAAATATTATTTCTTCACTCTTATTATAGATATTTCTCAATAAAATTCATAATATAAAAAATATATTAAATTACACTTAAATTACTTGACTTCCCTAGCTCTATCCTTCGTCTTTATCATTAATAAGATATATCTTCTCTTCGCTATTTTACCTTCTCTCATCTAGGTAGAGGCCATAACCACAATTTTTTTACATAGTTTATTACTTTAAGAAAGACATTCAAATTAGACTTTTAACTACTTGACGCTCTAGAGTTAATCTTTCATCTTTGCATAAAAATTTTAAAGCATATGCAATTGGCATAATGAAGGTTTTATTGAAAAGTTTCAATCCTATGTGCCCCCATAGTGTTTAGGTATAGAAGTACCTTATATATTGAGACACTCAAGGAATCATACTTAGAATCTAATTTCGCCCTTCAAAATTATGTTCCTCGTCATTTTTATTATCCTTGCAAAATAGGTAATCTCTTTGCTCTATACCCTTCTTTTGTTGGGCATTCCTGAACGAAGAAAAAATAAATTAGTAGGCTATCACAATAAGTCGCGTTTTCATGGGGTATTTCCAAATTTTGGAGAAACGAAAAACTCGAAGGTATGGTACATATCTCTAGGAAGTCCTAATCTAAGATGTACATCTAGGGAACCTAATCTCAAGGTAGACACTCGGGTTAGTATTTATCCAAAATTTTCATTTAATATTAAAATATTTCCAACACCATATGCTCTTCAACTAAAGGGAATAGTGGCATGATTCACTTATCCTTCTCCTTTAGGTTTAAGAAAGGAAGAGATTTTTATCCTTCTCATTTGAGTTTAAGAAAGGAAGAGAATTGTGTTGAGGGTGTTTAATTGTGCAATGCATGCATCATACTTTAAAGGGTATTTATCTATTCTTTGTCTAGAATCCTTGTTTTTCCCTTTAGAGTTAAGAAAGAGGAAGGGACTATTTTGTTGTTGAAGAAGATTCTAGAATGGAGTAAGTGAAAGGAGTATGGGTGAAAAACACTAGACTCTTTGTAGGTAGATCATTAAGAATTTTGTTACAAATCACTTGCTCTCATTTTTAATCTTGAGAGTTGAGAACATGCACATTTTACCCCACAGTGAAGGATGGCTCCATAATACCCTCATCACCATGAAAAATAGAAGAACATGTAATAAACTATAAGTTAATCGATGTGAAATTATGATTTTATTAAGAGCCTAATACCTAGATGTAGTCTAAGAGAACCTTTACTAAACTCATTTTTACCATATAAAGAGAAAACAAATTAGAGCTAACATCATTGGTCATATAATTGAGTTGAGTGTGGATTTGATCATCACCCTATGACCTTGGTGGTGAAGTGATGAAGCTCTTTTCTTGATTTTACAAATACAACCTAGACATTCAAAGAAGAAAGTCAAAAGCAAGAATAGATCAAAACATATTCTTAACTTTATTGATCTAGCCAAAGTCCTTCTATAGTTTTACAATGCATCCACCTAAGATAACCATCAAACTAAATGCATGTAGCATGAGGCTGGAAAGAAAAGATAAACAATGCACATGCAAATAGCTCAAAGGATGAAAGATGCAACTAACTATCTCTACATGCTACTGGAAAATGGGAAAAGTTCCCTCAAGGGAGGCACAATGTTAGGGAGGCATCCATATTGGTGAGTGTTCCTTCACATTCCACATTAGTTCCTCCCTATTTAGATAAAAGTTTTCCACTTTCTTAATGAGCTAGGGGTTTGTGGCTTCAAACAGAGATTGGGAAAACCATTTGGCCTGGATTTGAAGATTTCCTTTACGTCCCACAAGATAAAACTAATGTTGATGTTGACGACTAGATCTAATGCGCACATACAACAATGTATCTTTTACCAAAGGGGATTGATAATCTCAAAAGTTATTTTTTGGGTGAGATATATGCACTTCATATTTTAGAAGAGAAGATTTGCACAATTTTATGTTATTAATGTTGAAGATGCTAGAGTTTCTTCAAGTTGCCAAAAGACCCCATATGAAGAAGTGTGTGCTTATCGTAATAGCATAAGAAAATATGGGGTGTTGGGCACACACAATGGGTTAAGTTTATAGAGCCAACCCTCATGAACTTAATAGTCTAAGAATAGGTTCTAGTTGACCTCTATAGGACATTGGATGGCCTATTATATAAGCCTAGAAAATTTATTTGTCTCATAAATTTGCTTCCAGTCCTCATAAGAAACAAAATGCACATTTAAAATGTGCAAAAATTAAACTAGGGAGTGGCTCAACATAACTACTACCTTACTACAACACTCTTTATTGTATTTAATGACCAAAATAAACTAGTATATGTAATATGCCCACTTGAGATAGTGTTGTTCCTGTATTTTAGATTAAAAATTTAGAAAAATTAATGGATGGTGGTCAATGTGAAAAATGGTTTCCTTACCCAGGATGTAGTGATACCATAATTTAAGGGCATACACTAATGCATAAAATTCTTTGTCATGTGATAAAGTTCAATTTTTCTTTAGTCAATGTTTCTGAATTGTAAGCCACAAGATGAACTCCTTGTTTAAGCATTCTTCCAATGGCATATCGAGAAGAATTTGTCTCAATCTCAAAAAGTTGTTACAAATCTAAAAGCTATTGTACAAGATTGATTTGAACAAAGTGAACTTCCTTTAATTTCTAAGAATTCTCCTTAGCATCTTTGTCCATGTGAATGTAGGTTAATTAGAGAGTTGATGCAAAGGGTGAGCAATTTGAGAAAAGTGTGCAATAAAACTCTTGTGGTATTTAAACCCAACAAGAAAAATTTATAGTGTTGTGGCAAAAGAAGTGGATAGCCATGTAGAAAGTTCTTGAAACTTGGTGAGGTCAAGATGAATACCTTCCTATCCAGTCACAAACTCAAGATATTGAATTTTCCAAAGAAACATTTCTTGTGTTTGACCTGCAATTTCAAGGTATGCAATATTCCAACACAATGTGCACATGCTATAGATGGTTCTCCCATGTGTTGCTAAAATCAAGAATTTCACCTAAACATATGAAAACAATATGATCGAAGTCAGAAAAAAATATCATTGGTTAGTCTCATAAAGGTAGAAAGAGCATTAGTGAGACCAAAAGGTGTCACTAGTCATTCATACAGACCAAATCTATTTTTTAAGGTAGTCTTCCATGTGCCCCTAGAAGCCATATGAATGTAATGGTAGCCTATTGTTAGATCTAACTTAGTAAAGTAATTTCCACCCTTAAGATGGTCTAGAAGATCATAAATTCATGGTAAAGGATAATGGCTTTTGACAACAAATTTATTGAGAGCATGGTAATCGGTGACCAAATTCCATTCCTCCTCTTTCTTAGGGACAATTAAGATTGGAGATATGCAAGGTGATGAGCTATGTTGTATGTGGATAAATTTAAGTAGATATTGAATAAATGATGTTATATCTTAGTCGTTTCAATTGGGGATGCATAATATGTAGGAGCGTTGAGGAGAGATGCACTAGTGGTTGATCAACATAATGTTCAATAGTGTGGGTAGGAGGTGTTATAGTGGGATGTTCAAAAACATATGAAAATTCATATATAATGGGTTGGATATTAGGTGGGGTATGTTGTGAGACATTACCAATCTTTGGAGGGTGGATAATACAAAGAGAAAGGTATTTAGTAAGATTGACATGGCAGATAACAACACTATCAAATAGGATATATGGGGGTAGATAGCAACAGATGCGAGTTTGTAAATTTTTCCATCTTTAGAGAGTTGGTAGTTATATGGAATTTTGCATCATGGATGACATCATAGTGGTGTTGATATGGTATACCTAAAAACATATCAAAACAATCTAGTGGGGATACATCACAATTGATGTTATCTTGAAAGGAGCCAATAGAAAATGTTACTACATAATGTTTAGTCATTACAAGGTGAGGTCCAACCTTTTGTATCCAAATTAGATGATAAAGGGATGGATGGGTAGTGGTTAGTAGTCAAATATGAGAATGAATGCTTCACCTTGTGGATCAATATCCTATCATGTTCATTCATAAAGGGAGGTTTAAAATTTTGAAAAATAAAGCCAATATTTTGTAGGTATTAGGGGGGGTGATGTAGGGCATCGAGGGATATATAGGTATTGGAGGATATAAAAAAGGGTATATAGTAAAAATAAGGGGTTTTTTTATTAGAAAGATGTATTGGGAGGGGGGTTCAACAAAATTACTTTGGGAGGTATTTATCAATATCTAGTGAAATTAGGGGTATTATTTAATATCTCATGAATGCACATACTATGTGACAGGTTCAGTGAGTGAAGACCCTATGAAAACGAACCACCAAATATTGTGAAATAAGGTTCTTACGAATGCCATTATCAAGAGTGAGAGTGGCCAATTGATCATTGATTTGGAAATTATGGATGAAATTAAAATCAATTGATCAGAGTGAGGAGTTGGGAGCAGTAGTGTTTGCAAAAGGGACTACTCTAGGGGTATGGGGAGAGGTTGTATTCATGGAATATTTAATGTGATATATATTTTTCTCATCATCATACAAATTTTTGGGAGTGAATGGGGTGTTACAAGGCTCTGTAGTCATAATGGGATTTGTGGTAGTGACACCAATTATGAGGTCATAGGGAAGTATCTAGGAAAGGGTCAGGGTTAGGGGGGAATTATACTTAAACACTATTGAAAAAATTGTGACAAGGAAAAGGGTGAGGGTCATCAGGACAAGGATGTTTGTCAATTTTATGTTCCATATCTAGGGCATGGAGGAAGGATCGATGTGAAGTATTGCTCTCAAATAAATCTACTTCATTATGAAAAACTAATAACAAACCATAATTGAATTTGAGAATAAGCACCTATTCAGAATCTATGATTTGGAGTTGGACATGGAGTTCGGTAAAAATATCAATATAATATTGGACACTTTTTCTTGGGGCTTGTTGTAGTTGCAACCATATGCACATCAAATTTTGCATGTATCCAAGAGGATAAAAATGGTGTCTTAGGGTGTGGCATAAGACAACCTAGGTGGTGATGTTTTTGGATTCAAATATGGTTGCAATGTCTTCATTGAGTTCAACATAAATATATATATTTTCAATATTAGAGTTCCACCATGCTCATGCCACACCTTCTAATTCATTGCCAGTGAGAAGCAAATATTCATTTTCATTCATTTGTAGACAAATATTGAAATATGTTGTTAGGATACAAATCCATGAGTCTAACAATTCACCCTACATATGTCCTCCATATTTGGGTAATGAGATGTGGGTACCCAATTGGAAATTAAAGGTGGGATCCCTAGACTACTATCTTAGGGATTATGTGAAAGTGCTAGACAAAGTTTGAATAATGCTAAAGATAGAGGCTTCATATTTATCTGAAGGGATTTCCCTACATGGAATCATTTTATGAAGAGAGTGCATTGGAGATATGATGCAATGTAGGAAGAGAGGGTAGCCTTCAAAAACTCAAACAGTTCTCAAAGTGAAATTTTTGGGTGGGCTTTGAAGTCCAAATATCCCCATATTGAGATAGATCAAGCCTTAGGAATAGATATTTCTAGGATTTATGTTGAAGAGGGATTTGGGTGGGAGGGCATGCTCCAAATGAGAAGAAAATTTAAAGAGATAAAGATATAAATATATAAATAAAAATGCTAATAGAATCCCTAGGAACATATATGACCAGTGTTTGCACCAAAGAGGGATCTGTGTGGGAGACTATTCTCCAAAAAATAATAAGATTTGAAAAGTAGTGTATGTGGGGTGGGAGGGTGGCTTTAAAAACCAACACTGGAAGAATACAAGCCCGAATCATAGGATTTTATCAGGGATGATTTTAAGGATGGAAATTTATTTTAAAATGTAGAAACCTTGGCGAATCCTATTAATCCTTCATATGGAAACTATAAATGTTTGGCGATATTTTTGTAAAAATATTCAAATTTCTAAGAATTTTATATATATTTTATAAAATTTTGGCGATTTTTAAGGTAAAATATTTTGATCCTATAGAATTTGGGCAAATCATTTTTAAAATAGGGAATCTAGTTTTTGGAAAAACCATGGAAAATTAGCCCATGAGCGAAATTTAGCCCCTAAAATCATCCATGGATTTTATACCAAATTATGTTCATCTCTCTGCAAATATTTCAAATACAACCTATAAATTTAGAGAAGAAATTCAAAAACAAGAATAGATAATAACTTATGATTAAATTTATTCATCTAGAAAAATTCATTTTATCGTTTTACAATGAGTCCACTCAAGGTAACTTCCCACTGAAAAAGAAATAAACTAAATACACACATGTTGATCTACAAGATTTTAAATTACAATCTTAAGGTCAACCTCATGAGGATATTAATCCCCTTGTGTTTTTAGAGAGGTGGCACTCCTCATGTTCTTATGATTCCAAGAAAATAAAATGAAACAAAACAAAAGTCTGAAAAGGACCAGACTTAATATTTACATTCACTTTCAAGGAAAGAAACACCTGAGATTTTGGGACCAAGTGTATTTTAAAAGAAACGTTTGCAATGTGAATAGATAAGATGCATATAGAATAGAAGGGATTGATATATCCATCACAACATTCATCAAAACATTTAACGATACCACAAACAAAGAGAATGGAAATTGAACCGCAAATAAAAGAGAGCTTTAAGTTATCATTTCATAAAGCACCAAAAAGATTATGATAGATAAAACATTTAGTAACTCAAGCTTCTGATCAAAGTCTTTGAGAACATAGTAATGTAATATCCCAAGTATCTCTCTTGGAGTCTCAAATATAATAGCCTTTAAATACAAAAGTAAATGTCTTTAAAGAAAATAAAAATGAATTCTCCCTTCGAAGAGGAATAGGATTGGCTCCCGTAGACCATAAAATGAAAAGACCCTGAATATTGAAAGAATAAAAGCCAAGAATCAACCTAAATCCCACAGAATACTAAGAAGATAAAGGTAAGATGACAAATTATTGTAGCCTAAAATGGAGTAAGGAAAAATTGAAAGGATAGAGTTTATGTTTGACTCGTTGTAATGGAGAAAAAGTATCATCATTCCCTTGCTTGTTGCTTTCTCCTTTATAGGTACATGTTGTTGTTGAGGTGGCATAACTACTCTAATTGTTTCTTGATTTTTTGGCTCAATAACTTCAATTAATGCCTTGTTCAACCACTCCTTAATGTATTCTTTTAAAGGTGTCACGGTAATTTCATGTTTAGTTTTAATCTCAAATAGTTGGCTTTCGAATTCCCCTAAATCTAGCTCCGATTGATGCAATGTGTCGTCCACCTCATCATTAATGTTGATATGCCTAACTAACCATCTTTCAACTTCATCCTCAGAAAAATCTATGGTTTCGGTAAATTCGTTATCCCAAGAAACTTTTAGTGCTTTAAGTCATCATGTTAAATATTATTTGGTTGAGATCATGGTATCCATCAATAAATAGGACTATTTAATTCCTTGGTAAGACTACCAAGTTTAAGAAATAGATCACTCTTTATATTCCTTGGGGCCTCGGTTTCATTTATCATTTCTCTTAACTCTTTAATTCTTCTTAACCAACATGCATTAATTTGTTTCATACAATAAGACAAAGGAAGTTTTTGTTCATTTCTCTAGGATTCATTTAAACTTGAGACTTTGGCTGAAAATGTGTTTACGACTTCCTTGAAAAATCCTTCATCATTTTCCAAATCTTTATGTAGATATTCTTTGAAATTCTCTATTTTGGAGGAAAAGATAGCAATAGTATGGGAAATCTCCAAAATTTCTTGAATTATATCAATCCTTTTTTGTATGGAATCGCCAACATATTTTCTTACGGCCTGCAATAAACTTGATGAACCTTTGTATTTCATATTGCTTTAATGGATCTCCTCCAATTCAAGTATAGGCTACATAGAACTTAAAGGTTTTGGAAACAATGGTGTTGGTACCAAAGAAACTTCTAATTCTTTTACCCTTTTATTTAGTTCCAAATTATCTCTTTCCATTTTGTCAATTGATTGTTTTAATGCATCTCTAGTAGCTCCATGAAAGTCTGCAAATTTAGATGGTGCTACTCCATCCAATTCAATCAAATATTTTCATCGTTCAGATGACTTCTTATTCTTGGTATTAACTTTTTCTAGAAAAATGGTTTTGGTTTCATGATTGTAAGTCACATGGTGCAGAGTAATAGATTCCTATTCAAATATATTAGGATCCTGAGTCATAATAGCATCATCTATTTCTCTCATCTCTAACATCCTTTGCGCAAATCAGTCAGGTTCTTCAATGATCTCGTCCATGTCCATCGCATGGGGAATTTCCTAGGATTTTGATGGGTTTATTTCCATCGATGATACATTTCTTTTTCTTTTTATAGGAGTGTATGTGACATGTGTTTTCTCAAGGATTTTCCTTGGTGGATTTTATCTCCACCATCATCTGAGCCTCCAACTGGTGTTTTTATGGTATCCATTCCACTAGTTCTTCTCTTCATTATGGATGGAGTGCTTCTTTGAGACGTTGTCAGAGAGTTAGGGTTTTGATTTGTTGTTTCTATGCTGTGTTGTTTGTATATCTCATTTGTACTATTTACTTCTCTGAAATTGTTTGAATTTTGGTAGGTCGCTAGTTCCTGAAGATCCAAATTATCTCTGCCACCTTCTTGAAATTGTTCAACTCTGATGAAATATGAAGAATACCCCACTAACTGCATATGTGTAGTGAATTTTTTATCTGGGTCAAAACCTTCAACAGGTTTGGCTTCCTTCAAACCAAGTTGTTCATAATGTCCCACCAACTCATTCAGGTCAGTTATATGTTTAACAATGTAATCCCCAATTTTCCATGGTAGGGGTATAAATTGTCTTTTCCTTTTGTCATGGAATAAATGGGCCCAAGTTTTGTATTTCCTACATACTTCTCCAAAAAAAAAAATTATCTGATGTATAACATGGTAAAAATAAAGGTTTCTCCTTTCTACCAAATATTCTAATTACATTGAATTCTTCAGACAACTCATAAATCCCTTTTACAGTGATGAAGGAAGTTTCTTCTAGGGATAGCCTTGATGTGCTTTGTCTAAATATTAACCTTTGGAACCATGAGATTATTTTTTTGTGAACTGGGTAGAAACTATATTGGCCTTTATGTTATATAAACTTAAATACCATGCATAAACTGGTTCTAACTTAAAATCCATATGTTTTTCCCCAAGAAAATCTTCAAAAACATGGCCATAAGCAATGGAAAAAATGAGGTAAGAATCCATATAAAATTTATGGGTATTTTTGAGGTTATTCAATTGGAACGAAATTTCATTTGAGATGAGATAACCCTAAATCAATGATAGTTTTTTCATGTAGAACTGTTGTGGAGAATTCCCCCTGCAGACAGGTGAAATCCCCCTTGGATTGGGTTTCCTTCAGTCCAAGACAGAAGGAAAACAAATGGACTCTAACTTCCCCTTAATACTAATTTATATGTTCATTAATGAAATCGGAGGAGAGAGAGAAATACGAAAAGGTAAATGGCTTGCCTCTTTCCTGTAGGTTGTCCTCACTACTCCAATTATTGAACTTGATCTCCAAGCTTCGAGTATGGAAGTAGCCCTCCTGCAAGAGATGAGATAATCATATTTTGTTACTATCTATCATTAGACGAAAGTAGATTTATCTATGTTGGACTTAAACAAGACAAAGATAAACATTCATGAAATGAACAATGTAGACATTAAGAGAAATAGGCCAAGTTATATATTGATAATGGAAAACATGAAAAAACTTACAACCTTGTAATGTTGTGCTAGCATTCCTCCAAGATCTCATTTTTCCATCCCTTTCGTGCCACGACTATAGGCATGATGCTATGAAATACTTTCTCACAAGATCAAAGGTTTGATATTCCCAAGATCCCCCATTTTTACCTTGGAATGCACTCATTATATAGGAGTTGGAGGCTTAACCACCATGGAGAAGATCACTGACTAGATTCACTAAATTGGGATCTCCAATATATTTAGGGAGAAAATATCTCTCAAGGATTTTAGAGAGGAAATATCTCTCAAGATCCATCAAATTAGGGTATTGGTTTGAGAAAATATCTTAACCATCCATGAGACTCAACTTATCCTCGAGATTAGGAAACTAAATGTGAGGTGGATTCTCACACTAAATTAATTTCCTTTTTTCAATAAAAATGAATAATACATGTGCACATAGTATTTTGACCCTCATATGATAAATTTCTCCCCCAACATGTGTAGGGATCATTACAAACACTCCCTCACTTAAGTGTGAAAAATAGGTGTGTAACAAAGACACATTGCATAGCATATATTACATTTATTGTTATAAACATAGTATTTTCCAAACCGAGAATGCGGGCAAATAACCAAGCAAATTCTTCGTACGAGTATTTTAGCAAATTTACCTCAATTCTAGAAGTACCCGGGTTACAGGTTGGATCTTCCAAATATTTTCTCAACAATTTGTTCCCTCCCTTATGCTGCTTCAAAAATTCATCAGATTCCTCACTCTTGAATTGCATAGTTGGTGCAGGGAGTCGTAACATTTTAGAAAAAGTTGAAGGAGATAGAGAAATGGGTTGATGACCTTGCATTTGAATTATTATTCATTTAGAAACAAACTTATCTGCACACTGGTGCAACCCGCCTTCTCCACTCTCACGGTGGTCGGTCGCTCCACCAGGATCTTCGTGCTCCTTGGCCCGAAGAACTCAAAGGTTCTTCATTCCCCTCGGGAGAATCTACCCACAGTAACCTTTTCCTCTCTCCGGTCCTCCCTACTTGATTATCGGAGGATCTACTGTCGCGACTTCGCGAGTCCTGCACTTGCGACGAAGTCCTCGGATCCCCGAGGTCCGATATCCCTGGTCAACCGTTGACTTTCCTCGGCGTATCGGAACATCGCACCATCGCGAATTGCGCACTATATCTTCGGGTTTTCCCAGTCCCGAGATCCGAGACTCCGAGATGTCGACCCTTTTGCTTTCTCGCCTTTCGCTAGCTCACTACTCACAAGACGAATCTATGAATCCTTTATGCCCCGAGACCCGATGTCCCGAGATCACCCTTCACATCAATCATTATGACTCACGTCATGCACGTGATTTCCGCGGCGTCGGCTCTCGCGTTCTCGCACCCACTTTGGCCAACCTATCAACTCCTCCAATGCGAAGCGCCTATATGCTCGAGCTCTGAGTAGAGGAGTGATTGTTGAAGCTCTTCCCAACAACACTCAAGTCGCCGATTCTCTTCCTTTATGAAGAAATCTCCATTCTTCCGCCTTCGTCCTGTATGACCTCCACTGAAGTCGGTTCCACAGCGGACTAAGGGAACTAT
>ML788201.1:474838-490899 GCA_009831015.1 Picea engelmannii | reverse complement strand
AAGGGTAGTTACCCAACTGCAGTCTTTATGGGTAAAATCGTTGCTAATCTAGGTTGATTTCGTTGTAATTTTAAATGTGAAAAATTCAGGTATATAATACAACGAAATTCGTTGAGCTAGTTATAAAAATAATCACCATCCAACTATCAACCAATGTATCGCTATCCAGTCAATGAAATAAATTCGCAAGTAGAGAAATTCATAAGTCCATAAACTATAAATAAACAAGAGAAAAAAAATGCCTCCAAAAAAATTTTGCTGTGTAGAAGATGGCCGCCTAACACTAAAAAAAACTCATTGTGGTTTACCTTCGACTCCTCCGGAATTTAAAAACATCACCCAAGACAAATTGCGGTGGTGGTCACAAATCGTGGTAAAAATGGGCAATGTTGTCTAATACAACGGTATTAGCAGTCTGAAATGGTGGTAAGGTCGTTGCCTAGAAAATCATTATATTAACACAAGAAAACTCAGAAAATGAAATGAAGCCCATGGTGATCAACACAGAGCTAAGGATTTAAGTGTAATTGTACCAATTCGGCGAGTGTATAGGTAAGACTTAGAACAAGGGAGGGTAATAAATGCAGAGTTAAATATGCTGAAACACAGTCAAAATGTTGAGTTTAGTATCTAGTTCGTTGTCAAAAGGTAGGGAAAATGTTGGCGAGGAAGGGTAATTTAGCAGTCAAAAATGTGTAAACCAAGGGTAAAGCCATAGGGTGAACTTCACCTTTAAAGTTAATAATTGCAAAGGAAAATCACAGTGGAAAGTGTTATAACCCTATAATTTATAGGATCAACTGGTGACTGAAATGTTATCTCTTTAGTGTTTTTGTTTGTCAAATGATTTTTCATTCTGCAAATAATTTGAGAAAAGAAAGAAAGAAAAAGAAAAAGAATAAAAGAGGGCATAAAAGAAATTCAATTGAACCCCATGCAATAACAGTGACTTGGTCCATACCTTTCAAGCATGGCCAAGTTATTTTAAATTGATGTTGATAGGAATAGTGAATAAGCTTGGCTAAACTATTTAATCTTAGCCAAGTGATCTAGGTTAGTTAGTGAAATAATATGGCTAGACTCTCTAATCTTGGTCAGATATCCCCAGGATAGAGTAAGTTCTTAGTCCAACCGTTTAATTTGGGCTAATTGTCATTGGAAATTAATTTAGAACATAGGGTAGTTTTCTTTATTTCAATAAAACCAGCTCGATGATCAATGTTGGACCTTGTCTTAGATGCTTAAAAGGTTGGTTGTCTAACCCCTTGGTGATATAAACATGTGAAAGCTTGGGAAAACCCACGATATGCACTTATCCTAAGTTCTTTGGGTGCATATGCTTTCGCGCTCGCATTTATGCACCGCTCATGTATCAACGGCTCAGATGTTAGCACCCAGATCTATGGTGGACAAGTCTTTCCGGACCCCCCCCGACCGTNGGTCCGGAATCGGAGGTAATGTATGTGTGCATCTGGATGGCCCAAGTTTCGGCGCCTAGATCTACGGTCTATATTGGATTCCGGACCCCCCCATCTGTTCTGCCTTTAATGGAGGGGGGGGGGTCTGGAATGTGTGTTAAAGATCACGAATAGATCTTTGGTCAAAAGGAAAGCATGCAGATCAACGGTTCAAGGTATTTTTCAGACCCCCCTGACTGATCTACCTTTAACGGTGGGGGGGAGGGGGTGGTCCGAAATGGAATTGTACTCTGGTGGGCCCCCTATCTATACATGGCATGAATCTATTAGTCCCGGATCCCACAGCCTATTGTTGTCTGGCATACCTCGTCACCTTGTGACGTCATTATCCACCTTTTCCATAAGAATCACATCCCGTAACTCCGTCAGTCCTTCTCCCTCGTTCACTCGTGGCAAGTCTTTTCACCATGGTATTTTCCCCCAATCGATAACCACCACGTCACTCATCCGTATTGCCTTAGTCGTTGTCACCTGCCATCTCACGTTCTAAATGACCCGTTGGCCATTTATTACTGGCTAACTTATCCGTTAACCAACTGACTTATCTCCCATGCCCAACGGATACCCGTTTACTCCAAACTATCCTCACTCTTCATTCCTTCACCATTACCCACTCATCACACCAGAAAATTTACCCTGTTTTCCTCTCCGTTGCAGTCAGTCGTCCACATCTATAGTTGTCCCCACTAACTTTGTTTTATTTCCAGGTGTTGTTACAGTAATGGCGCTAAAGTCAAAATGAATAGAAGGTGAGGAGAATTTGTTTCTCCCACCTCCTATCGACCTCGACAGGATTCCTCTAGCTGACAAAGACTACTTAATCGCAGACAAAAAATGCGATTTTGACTTCACAAACCTACAGTCATGGCTTAAAAAAGTTTTCCTGGACCAGAGTGATGAAATTGGACTCTGGGAGTCCAACCTACCCTTGTATCTTTTCCCCCAGATTCACCATTTCCTAGAATTTGCCCTCAAGTGCCAAGACCACTATATCCCTGAGCAAAGAGCCATCGTGTCCTCGTCCGGGGAAATTCTTTTCCTCATCGCGCCAGAAACCATCGACCAAATGATGCAAATATCCCAAGTCGACTCCGCCTCACCTTTTAACCTAGAGATCATCACTAAGTTATACCAGAAGTTGTTTCCTCAAAGAGCTCAAATTTTTTAGCTTTTTCTTCCACCATCCGCTCAGCTCCCCACTACAAACCCCCCTTATCCTTCCTCCCTGTTCTCAACAAAAGGAAACTAGGTCATCATGTCGCTATGCGCCTTGCTGGGTTATTTTTCAGATCAATGGGTAGATGAACCCATGTTGGGGTTTCTGTCTATTTTCTCCACCGATGAGAAACCCACTACATAGTTCAACTTCAGCATGTTCCTGGCAGACAACATTCATGAGAAATTCATAAATTCGGCAACAGAAGGCATGTTCCGGTATTCTTTAATACTGGCATACCTGTTCATTTTCTTCCAAGCGGACAAATTTGCTTTTTCTATGCAGAAGATGGACGAAGATGGTAGACCCCAGGAAGTAACCGCATGGACTTCTATGCTCAGACATAACTCCATGGAATTTAGCTTCAAGTAGTTCATCGAGCAGTTCTACCACCCAATGGTGAGTATGCTCAGCGGCAGACTCGAACCTAGAATTAATGATGAAGTTCAGAGGATCCTACATCTCTTGGAGCATACAAAGACTAGTGATTGGTACCTGTACCAAAATCAGACTGAGATCAGAGTCTATGGGTGCGATTTGGCCCCATATAAACTACCCAAGTACTTACCTATCAGAATTTTTTCCCTGGAATACATAAGGTAGATGATAAACTTGGACGATATACATTTTGTGTCTTTGAAGAAGAAGCAACAACTCAAAATCAAAGGGTAGATTGGGTCTTTCATCTACAATAGTCGAGGCGTTGGGGAGGAAGCAGATAAACTACTAAGGGAAATGAAATTCTTTGTCATTTTCACATGGCACTATGATCCGTGCGAGAAAATTTCAGAGATGAGGATAAAAAATAAGAATATCCCATATGTTCACATATCTAGGCCTGAGGTAGAAAAATTTTCCAACCAGACAGAATGGGAGCCAAATACTTTGGTTGAGATAGAAAAACAGGACCTCTCAGTCACTGTATCATAGACAACCACCCCACAGGCTCCAAAGGAGAAAATGCCTAGGCATGATCTGTCACCTCATGTCACTGAAGTATCATCTGAAGAATTTCGATTACATACCAAGAGGCCAAAAACCAGTCCGACTCCTGACCCGACTGGAGAAAAGGCGATCCCATCCACCACAAGAACGGAGGTTGATTGGTCACTCCTTAGTACAAGAAACAAGTAGATCATAACCTTAGTATTACCAAAGAAGCCTACAGATACTCCACCAATCAACCAGCCAGGCAAGACAGGACCGGAGCTGAGTATTTTTGAGAAATACGATTTGATCATGAAAAAGAACCAGACTCTAACTAGCAGCACATACACCCATTTCTGGAAGCAGACATCGACTGCACAACACAGGCTGCTATCGGCATTCAACACTGAGAAGGGAAGAATGCACATGGCATTTCTCCAAGTACAAGTGCCAGACCCAAAGATAATCACCGATTACAAAAGGGAAACTTTTGAATTCCATACTAAGGACGTGCATCCAGCTGATCAAATGGATCTGCACAGGAAAACTGGAGAAATGGTTTTCTCCACGTTGGCACATGCTTCCACTACTGCCTCCAGGTTACAAGTGTCTCTGAATAACATCCAGATGCAGTTGAAATTGGAGAAAATATCATCCTTTTCCAAGGATAATAGGATTAAGACATTGGAGGAACTGGTCCTCAAGATCGGGTATGATCCCTCAAATGTGAAAGTAGTCGAGGAGATGATCAAGAAGAAAAATGCCAACATAACGTCTTTAAGGAAACAATTGAAGATGCCACCAACAGTAGACTTGCAGGCAAAGGAAATAGTGGAGACAGAAGGAGAAAAATATGAGATGCTTAAGTTGATCATGGAGCAGAATGCACAATTAAAGGAAATGGAAGCTGAAATGGAGAAGCTAGTGAAAGAGAAAGAACATTCAAAACCCATGGAAGTCATTCCAATGAGTGCAGTTCCACTCTCAGGAGTGAGCACATTGTCACTGGCAGAAGTTCCATCGACAAACCCATTGACATCTCTGGAAAAGATTGTTGAACTGGCTAAGTCTATGGAAGAAATGAATCTGCAGGAGACAGAGATTAGCAGGCTCAAAAAGGAGATTGAGAACCTTCAGGAACTCAAATATTCTTACCAAACCAGCTACTCCAAGGAAAAACAAGTGTCATATCGGCTCAAATAAGAGTTACAACAGCTTCGGAAGTAAACAGTGGCAGGCAAAACATTGGCCGAAGTCAAAGAAAGTGTCTGGACAGACATCACCAAGTCTATGAATGAAATATGGCCAATGATACGGATTATGTTTGAGAAAAATGAATTGGTACAGAGAATTAAACAAGTCATCAAGAAGATTAGATCGGAACTGGGAGAGATGCCCACACAGGCTAATGAAATTATCAAATTCTTAAATTCTAAAACCAGAGAGGAGCTGGAAGAGCTGAGAATTGAGGATAGAACAGAGACCATCCTTGAGATCAAGAGAGTCTTGACCAAGAGAGGACTGATGTTACAGTTGGAAGAAAAGTTTTAGGCTATAGACCTAGGGGTACAAAGGTTTTTCAGCAAGGTCGAGGCTCTACAGAGGAAAGGTCTTCCTGGTTTGAAGGTGATAAATGACAAATTGATGACGCTTCCTGATTACAAAAAGAGACTAGCCGATGTGGCTAAGGATAGTTCAAAATTTTTAGGAATTCAAGGCAATAATACGGGCAAGGCATTCCTATATGCACTACAATTGGACATCAGCATACAACATGAGATCCGGTACATCTTCATCACCAAGCCTACTTTCGCCAAGTACACGGAGATGGATGAAGTCTGCCGAAGGTTACTCAAAGTCAGTGTTCCCAGTCATCTTCAATGGGATGAGCTTTGCGACTTGATTGATTAGTCGATGAGTTGTCCCAGTCTAGTCAGCTATCCAGTCAGACGAGGTCGTGCAGAGGCCTCACCAACGGTTCACCCAGAAAACAGCATGAAGTTTTGACACATCATCAAACAGTTTCCTAGATTTTTGTAAATTTGTTCAGTTAGTTAAGCTAAAAATAGATTTACCACGTCCTGATATTTAATGACAGGATCGTTTGTAATTTTGGGTTATAAATACTTCACTTTTCAAAGTATTGAGGGTTGATCTTCACACCCTGTGAGTTATCAGACTATAATATTTTTCAAGAGATCTTCCATTAATACAAAGAGGCATTTTCACAGGATTCTTGCGTGTACTCATTGGTGATGTTTTCCTTTCTAAGTTAAATGTTATTCTTGCTTAGTTATTGCATTGTTTTCTAAATCTAATCTTTGAAAGTAACGAACATTGCAGGATTTATCTTTGTATACCATGTTTTTGACTTTAAAAGATTTTAGTGTTTCATCTTCTGATTTTACAATAAAGAAATTCTTAACTGCTTCTTTATTGTAATTGACATTCTCGCCTTTTCTGCTATTCCTCATTTATGCTGCTAAAAGAATCCAGTGATTACATTATCTCACCCTGTGAAAGGTTTCTTTGTTTTCTAGTTAGATTTCATTTCATGATACAGACCCCATAGCCCAATGGATGTGTAAATCTCTCTCAGCCAACCCAACGAAAACTACAACAAACAAAACAAACATATTTTATTTACCTAGCCTAATATTTTAAATTTGAAACATATCTAAATCATACAGAGAGATCCCTCTCTGAAGCTGGTAGGGCTAGATCACAGCTTCGAAGTGGTTGGATAAAGTTACCTCCTGTATATTTCTTCTTTTCTGACAACCTCTAGGAAATTTACAGAGCGTTAACAGAAAGTATTGAAACACGGTCCATAGACAACAAGGACGTGGTCATTAAAATCGCAGAGAACTAAGAGGAATCAATCCATGGAGGTTTCAATCACAAGAAGACACAATGACCATAAATCAGCCAAGAATAATTACACGGGTAGATGACTGATAGGTGTGGCCTTCACTCATCATCTTCACATAGAAAAGCAGGGTGTTGAGATCCATAGGTCTTTTAATGCCAAGGCGACGATCATAGATTAGGCTCCTGGTCAACTGCTCAGGCGAGGACTGGTTAGCTAGGGACGAAAGCTAAGCAACCACGAAGGACACAATCAATCACAGTCAGGTGGTCAAGACAATGGGAAAACGAAGGCCATGGGAGACAACAACCATCGGGCTAGGCTAAGAAAACTTTCCGTCATAAATTTAAAAAAAAAAAAATTAGTTTACTTCTCCAATAAATAAGCATATCCAAGCATAAGTCCTAATACCATCTACTAAAAAAAATGAAGAGAGTGTACCGTTGCCTGATCGCCCGCTCTGATGACGTCCATGTGCTCCGTGCAACTCCCGCTTGCTGACCATCGAGACTTCACCGGTACCTCCCAGCCAATGCTAGGGGTACTCTTCTTCCCCCTTGGCCCCCCGAACCGCAAAGGGGCCACACACTCATTATCCAAATATTTTGACTAGCTCCCATCTCACCTCGCAAGGCCGAGCTACCACTCCTCACCGAGATGGGTATCCCAACTCCCACAAGTTAAATTAGCCAAGTAGATAATGTTGCAGCGTAACGTTACGCAAATAGAAGATCCCCTTCATCCTTCTCATTCCTTCATTTAACTTTCTTTCTTTCCTAAAATCTCATTTAATTAAAGTTTCTTAAAAAAAATTCCTAAAAATTCTTCTCCGTACAAGTGTCACCCATCCCCTACATTCCTCCATTAATTAATTTCTTTAATTAATTAATTATCTTATTTCCCTCACCCACCTAGAGTTACTCCTAGAATCACTCCTAGATGTCCCCAAATTCCCTTACAGGTTTTAAAGGCTTTCCCTATTATTAAATTGCTAATTCAGTTTAAATTATAAATCTCTTAAATGGTAGATTCTTCACTAAGTTTGACTTTTTTCTTTTTCCCTTAAGTTCCCCTTTTTCCCTTTTTATGTTTACCTATTTTCCTAGTTTCCCAATATTTTAGATTTTTCCCTCCTTTCCCTTTTTACTTAGAACTCAAAAAGGCAGGCGTGGAAATTAACCCATTTTTCCTTTTCTTATTTAATTAGTATATTTTAAATTATCAAAGTAATAAAACAATTAATTCCCCTTTTTTTAATTTTAATTCAACAGATTTTTTTTTAAACAAATAATTTATTACTCCCTTCATGTTACAAGATTTTACGAAGGTCATATTTATTATTCATGTGGTTATTATTATTATTATTATTATTATTATTATTATTATTATTTTATAGAGAGATAAAATTTGACCACTAGCATAGTTTAGACTTAAACCTTAAATTTTGTATTGGGCGATGTTTAATTAGGGAAATTGTTTTAAAAATACTTAACACGTTATTCATCCTAAGGCCATCTAGGTTCATTCCTCTATCATCAACAATGTGATGTGCCCTTCAGGACACACTAGGTGTTCCAAGGGTGCCACTTGCCTCATTTGTTCCCTTGTGTGACATGCCCTTCAGGATGCACTACATGCTCCAAGGGTGCCACTCGCCTCTTAATATGCTTCCTTTGCACGACGTGCCCTTTAGGACACACTACGGGGTCCAAGGGTGCCATTCACCTCTTGACTAATTTGGTAAACATCAATAACCCCTGGAGTCAACATTCCACCAGGTTAACTTGTGGGAGACTAAGGGCCTCTAAGGAATAAGGCCCTTGCCTTATTGCGCGCCCTTTAGAATCATCGTGAGTGACTATCGTGGTCTGCCCTCATGGCATCGTGGGTCCTCTCGAACTAGGTAATCATTAACCTACAGTTCGAGCCACGGCGGGAGTGCTAGTAGGCTGTTGCAGGGTTGTTGACCACACCTCTCCCTCAACATCTCTGGTAGTCGTGCGTGACCCCTTTACTCCATATGTGAGTCTGGTTGGCAAGCTATCGCCAGCCTGCATCATCAACAAATCATGTCAGAACATATCCATATCATATCATCTAGTCAGATGCACTAATATCACAGTAAAACAATCAAACCCTGATGGTACACTCCCTGACTCGATCCAGATTCCAGGGGGTTCCATCGATATCTCTGCATCCTTAAGGTCCAAAACCCTACACACTTAGTAAAACCGAGTCAATAGCACCTGTCTATGTCAATGTAGTAAAACAACATGTCATCAACCCATAATGCCTCATAATCAAAATCAAATGTTTTAATTAGCATAGTAATCCGGATCACTTGCGAGCAAGTGTCCTCAAAGAATAAGTTCGCTCAGTGTGCCAGAGCGGGATGTTACAGCAGTGGTCATATAATCAAATTTCACGATTCCCTTTCAAATAAAGGACTCGTAAATCTCCATATTAAGCAATTCTTCCAAAAAACTGCTTATTATCTAAAAAAGTTCACAAATCTCCATTTTAAAAATCAATTTTTCTGAAAAATAATTATCTTCTCTTTCTTTGATGGAATAGATGTTCTCATATAATACTATGCCATTCTTGGATAAGAAAGCAAGGACTGCAATCAAGGAAAATTTAGAAACTTTCTCTTTTCTGATGTGGGATAGAATCTGTTCTCAAATATTCAAACATATTCAAGTTCAAAATTAGGTCTTCATCATGATCTAACCTTAAATAAGTTTGAATGTACACCATTTAAGACAACGACAAACTTATCTAGGGGTTCTATATAATTCAAAATAATTGAGGAAAGGCTAAACTATAAATTTGAGAAAACAAAAATTTGATAAAAGTCAAGAACATACATTTATGAATCATCCTAAATGGACACATCCTTTCCTAATCTGGGTGCTTCCTCAATCCCAATCTCCCTTTCGAACACACTCTCAGGTACTCTCTTCTCCACATTAGCCTATATAACACATTTCAAATTTGAAAATTTTAAAAATTATATTCAAATGATTATATAACACATTAAATTTAAATGATTTTAAGACATTAAATGATACCTGAGAACTCCCACCCTCTTCAAACTCTCCCAATGAGAATCGAGACAAGCCAGCCCAAGTACCAGTAGATGGAATAGAGAGCTATGAACAACAAAACTAAGAACTAAATCTAGGATTCAATGTGTTCACAATTATACAAAATTATAAATGTTGTTGATCTCTTATTCAAAAGAGTGGAGATTGAACAACTATTAGAAAAAACATACCCAATTCAATCCATCCAAATTCAAACTTGTCGAATCAAGTCCCCTACCGACTGGAGATTCGTTTAATATATCTCCAAACTGCAATTAATGGCAAGAAGAACTCGATTATTTCTATAGAGACAAGGATATCTAAATCTAGAACTCGAAGTAAACTATCATAAAATGCGTCAAATTTTTCCTAAATAGATCACATACCAATCTGCAATTTGGGTCATCATTTTGAATGACCTTCCAACCATCCCTACAAAATTTTGCATACTCCAAAACTTCTTCTGCTGACATTGCTTCTAAGTCTGCATTTGTTTTATCAACAAATGTGGCCCAGGAATTGGCTTATGCTCACTGACGCTTCATGCCAACATCAACACCATAAAACATAGCTTCCAAATTTTCCCTGATTGTAGTCCTGGCCTCTTTGCCAACTTCTGATGTAGCCTGAAACTTTTAAAGTGATGCAAATGCCCCTGTTGAGCAAGGTACTAAATATTGTGGAGGCCTCGGCAATGCTACACTTCGATATGCCCCTTTGCGATCATATGTACATACTTTACCAGTCCCATAATATTTGGATGGTAGACTAGTATAATCTGGGTGCATATGCAAGAAAAACTCTACAAAAAGGTGTCTTGCAAAATAGTGTGGAACTTCATCATTCCACGACAATTTCCCATATGCCACCAAAAATCTATTATACAGATGTCCGTCAAAGTCAGAGTGCTTAAAATATTGCACCTTCAACATTTTTCGCTTTGGGCCCTCTTTGAAATTGAACATGGAGATGGCATATTCTTTTGAAACTCTATTTTTTACTGTCTCCCATTTATCAAGACCCATCACCTCTGACTTTCGTCGCCTCATTAGATCAACAAAACTATCAGTGGTTGGCCCCATCTTCTAATATGCATCCATTTAGTTTTCCACTGAATGCAAAACAATTTGCAAACTTTGTTTTCTCTCTTGAGGAAGTTCCAAGACCGCCAAATCATTTTCCAACCTCTTTTTAACACCTGAGCATCGCTCAACCATCATTGCTTCAATATTCCCTTCCCAGGGAAGTTCATTACCAACTTCTGAAGGATAGGTGGATGTTGGCGTGTAATCTTATGTTTCTTCATAACGCAGCCTCCTAAATCCACCTTCACCCTCTGCACTGACATTCGAATCTTCGTGACAGCCACTGTCATTGTCACCCCTTGCTCTAAATTGATTGCCTACACACACAGTTGAAAGTGACTTCAAGATTTAACCTCACATAAATTTAAATACAACAAAAGTCAACAAAAATAAACAAAATTTAAGAAACTTACCAGAAATATTCTCTTGTCTAGAGCTATTCCCTACATTCTCAGGTGTAGGAGTGTTGATGCGCAACCTATCTAAGAAGGCTTCATCCATAACACTGGTTTGAGCAGGTTCTGCAGTTGATCTATTTACAGACTCGTTTGAAAATCTCCTCTGACGAGATTGTTGGTGCTCACTCGGAGTCTCAGCTAAAGAAGAAGTTTATGTTCTTCCTTCTTGAGAATGCCTAGATCATTTGCGAGGAATGTTTGGATAATCTCATGTCGAAATCACTCCTCAATATCTATCCACAATGCAGAGTTTATCAAAAAAAATCCAGAGATGGACACAAGTTCAAGCAATTAAAAACGCAGAGATAAATCAAAGTTTTAAACAATCAAGCCACAGAGGTACTCGCTCATTAGAAGGCACAAATACTATTCATTTAGCCATGAATCAATCAACTAAAAGATAAGCAAGGGGTCCATAGACAGCATGGAAAATTCTTATCCTTCACTCATCATCCATGCACAGAAAAGTAGGGTATTTGAATCTATAGGTCTTTAAACACCGAAGTGACGACCGTCGATTCGGCTCATGGCCGACTGCTCAGGTATGGACTAATGACTAAAGGGATAAGTGACAAAAGATAAAACCACAAACTTTTCACAATAATCAATAAAATCCACACATAGAAGTCATTGAAATCAGAAGTTGGGTTCGCCAAGGGACTGTCATTCCACTGAGAGGTTTATCATTCACAATCCACATCAAATAAGAAGATGCAAAAACTAAACATTCATCCATGAATCAATCAACTAAAAGATAAGTAAGGGGTCCATAGACAACATGACAGATTTTTATCCTTCACTCATCATCCATGCACAAAAAAGTAGGGCATTTGAATCTATAGGTCTTTAAACACCAAAGTGACGACCGTCGATTTGGCTCCTAACCATTGATTCGGCTCCTGGCCATCTACTCAGGCAAGGACTGATGACTAAAGGAATAAGGGACAGAAGATAAAACCACAATCTTTTCATAATAATCAACAAAACCCACACAAAGAAGTCATTGAAATTAGAAAGTTGGGTTCGCCAAGGGAAATCAATTCAAAAAAACAACAAGCAAGTGGATTCATTAAAAGTTCCCTATGGTTGGATCCACTAAAAAACATATTAGAACATTTCTTTAATATTCCTTAAAATTTCCCTATGGTTGGATCCATAAAGACCGCATATAATGTAATGCATTAGAATCCCCAAAACAAAGAGTTTAATCTTCATAACCTCACACAAACTTGTTTTAATCACAATGAGGTGAAGGTTTTGCATGAACATGGATTATATGCCATTGCTTTAAACTTCCCATTAGCATTGTTTAAATGTCAGATTTTTTATAATAATTTCTTTATTGTCATGTTAAATGGGATGGGATTAAGGGTTTTTTGTATTCCTAATATAAATTAAATTAAGATGAGGTGGAGAAAATGTAATTTTGTTGTATTATATATTTGGATCACTTAAGAGATTTAAGTACAAATTGTTGGATAGTTGTGGATATAGTTGAACTAAATACATAATTTTGAAATATTTTATGGTGACCTAAAGTTACATAAAGGGACCTAATTTTACTATAAACTAAGGGATTTCCACTAACGGATACATAAAGAGACTTAATTTTACTTTTAACTAAGGGATTTACACTAAGATATTTATACCTAATTGTTACATAAAGGAACCATATTTCCACTAAGGGATTTCTTAACTATAAAATCCCTAACTCCCTTGCTTGATATAGTTTCCCCATTAAGAGAATGACTAAAACTAGGCACCTAGTGTACAGGCACAAGAGACTACTAACATGAAAGAAAATTTGCTACCTATTGCTTAATGGGGGTTGGCATAAATATGCCAATTCTTGGCTAAATCATTTGAGAATGGAGAAGGAGATCTGACGTAAATGCGCCACCCAGGGCACGTCCGCTCCCACAGGACCTTCTCTTCCTTCGGCCCGAAGAGCTGAAACGCTCTTCAAATCCCTTATCGGGACTTTCCAACACCCACAGGACTCTCCTTATGATCTCCCTTGTCTTATCGGGAAATCGGACCTTGCGTGATCGCGAGTCTTGAACTCATGGGATAGGGTCTCACAAATCCCCGAATCCCGATGAATATTCACCCACGGCTTCCTTGCTCTTATCGGGATTTTTCCCGTCGGGAAATCAGCACTTGTGCTGTCGTGATCCACTGCCCTCACGGATCCTCGACTTTCGATGGCTCAGTCAACGTTGACCTTATCCCACCTTATCGGGACTTCTGCTCTATCGCAGCCTCGCTCTATCGCGACTTCGCTACTCGCGACACCAAGTCCTCGGGATTTCCACTTCTGATACCCGAGGTGCCGAAACGCTGATATGATCCTCTTGCGCTTTCGCAACCTTGCGTCCTCGTGACTTGAACCTCCCAATATTTTGGATTTCACTCCGCGAACTCCCGAGTTCGCGAGATCTTCCGGTGTCTGCCACCTGTCTTCCACTCGCTCTTGTGGATCGACACGCTACCCTGTGGTTATCGGGATATCGCGTATCGCGATATCGCACTTCTTGACACAATTTCCTGCAGCTCCAACTCACGAACCTCCGAGTTCACGATATGTCGATGCCACTTGTCCTCTACTCGAGCGCCTATGGCCCACACTCCTGTAGTGATTGGGAAATCGCGTATCGCGGTTTCCAGTTGTGAGATTTCCCTGTCTTCGAAAACCCTGATTCCCCCGCTCTGCGACTTCCTCGGATGTCTCGACACGTGTCCCTACCAATGGACGGTTCTGAGCTTCCGTAGGGAAATCACAGATCGCGATTTTCTGATGCAACGATTCTACACCCCTGAAATGCGTGATGTAGCAAATCCCGACTCCTCTCCTAACGCCTGACGCGTGTTCTGTCGGGATCAACGACTAAGTTTCTCTGTCGGAGTTTCGAGATTCACAAGGTCTCGATTCTTTTTCTCAACAAAACCCCGATGACTCTAATATCCCGATGATTCCTCCAGGACTCCTCCTTTGCACACTATGACTTAAACCCTGCGCAACTTCCCGAGATCTAACGACTGACGGGATTTCGTGAAATTCCTCTGCGAATCCTGACCGTCGATTCCTTTCCTCTCTTCTTGAGGACTTCTTGGCACGAAAATCTCCTGTGCAGTCCTTCGATAATTTCGAAAGTCTTGCTCCTCCTGAGCTTTCTTCAACTTCCACAATCTCTTAGGAAAAAGAGATCTCTATGCGTGCACTTGCAACTCTTGCCTGAAACCTTTCACGGCGCAAGAACCCAGTGCTCTCATTTGACGATATCACGAAGGTGTTATACCTCCTAAATTTTTCCACTCTGATTTTTTCAGAGGGACTTGCACGCACTCCTTGCGGAAACCCTATAAACACTTCAAGTGTTCAAACTTCTTCGACTCTGCGCACGCCTGCAACAGCAGTCCTTGAGTTCCTTGCTCAGATTCACGGCTGAGACTTCCTTTTCATCCTGCGCACTCCTTGCAAGGCTTCAACAACCCACTTTCACTTCTGAGTGAATAAGGACAAGAGTTAAACTACCCGAGCCTCCATCAATGCACTCCTTGCGGATGGTTTCAACTGCACACTTTGCAGGAATCTCCTGGCTCAGATAGAGAAACAATTGAAAATTATTCCATATCCCCTTCAGACTTCAGGTTTAACCATGAAATCACATGCACATCATATAAAAACAAATGCATGACAAGAAAGGAAACATCCATGAGCACATAAACAATATACATAGAGAAACAACACAAACCATGAGTTTGAATCAGAACTTTATTCTATTAATTCAAATGCATGTACATGGGCGTTCTTCATACACTATTCTCTTCTTGCTCTTCTCTTCTCTTGAATTCTTCCCCTATCATTCACTATGTTACAATGGTACAATGAGGGTGTCTATATCCGTTTTCCCTCTCAGACTCTAAACTATCAAATCTAGAATTAAAAACCTATCTACCAGCATTAACTAGATTAAATGTTGACTATCTACCAAAGGATGAGAGCTTAAAGGCTCAAGGTCCAATACAATATACAAATGCGCCTTCATAAATGGTTCATTAAAGACTTGCACAATAATCCCAAAGCACTCCAAAAATTTGGGTTTGTTTATCCAGCTGATCTCCGCTTGATGTGTTGGCTCGCTTGATGAGTTGGTGATGCTCCTGCATCAAGATCACTCTACAGAACATTGATATACCATTAAAAATACTATTAAATAGAAATTCAATGAAATATCAATTTACTTATGAAGAGTTTTTGTTAACTAGAAGGTAGGGATAAAATGTTATTTCTAATATAAACTAAGGGATTTTCACTAAAAGATTTTCACTAAGAGATTTACACCTAATTGTTACATAAAGGAACCATATTTCCACTAAGGGATTTCTTAACTATAAACTCCCTAACTCCCTTTATTGATATAGTTTTGAGTTTATTTTTTGTTGATTATTGCACCAAACATCATATCCCTCCATGTCCAAAACCTATTTTTACATAAACAAAATGAATTGTGGTGCACATAAGAAATCTTGCTTTACTAAGTGGTGCACTCTTGTCTGGTCACAGATTGGATAATGTTATATTATAAAACATATGAATTGTGCAAATGTTATATTATATAGTTGGAATTGTTGGATATTTGTGGATATGGTTGAACTAAATACATAACTGTGAAATACTTTATGGTCACCTAAAGTTACATAAAGAGACCTAATTGTGTACTATAAACTAAGGGATTTCTACATTGAGAGGATAAATACCCAAAAATAACTCAATAGCATGTGCATATTAAAAGTAACCTATGGTTGGATCCACTATTCATAACCTTACGCACCCACTAATAACATAAGAAATATTTAGTAAGTGGTGCACAAAAACTTGTTATGCCTTTAATATGGGCACATAAGAAATCTTGCTTTACTAAGTGGTGCACTCTTATCT
>ML788201.1:444403-457868 GCA_009831015.1 Picea engelmannii | reverse complement strand
CTCTTGCACTCTTCTTTCCTTGTTGCAGAAGACTCCTCGCAGCTCTCTAATCACCAAGGTTTTGTGGGGTATTGCTTAGATGTATAAATAATGAGTCGGTGTGCATACTTATCCTCCATGTCTCTCTCCATGATGAACCCTCAATTGATCTTGATGACATATCTAAACACCAACAAAAAGTGCATG
The DNA here is from genome assembly GCA_009831015.1 of Picea engelmannii. NCBI lineage: Eukaryota > Viridiplantae > Streptophyta > Pinopsida > Pinales > Pinaceae > Picea > Picea engelmannii. Next base: position 457,682 of record ML788201.1, on the reverse strand, counting down.
TAGCACAAGGAAGAAGAAGTCAATTTGGTCCTTGGAAATGAAGTCCAGCTAAACTAGATCACTTGTAACATACCCAGCCGCCCCCAGGTCAAGAACACTACCTCAAAAACTCAGTTCCAAACTAATTTCAAATTCTGATACCATTTAATTATTAAAGAAGCATGAAAGAAACATGATAACAACACATGCAATAATAAAGATTCATGGTATAGTATAAAGAATGTTTAAACATGCTATGCATACCAATAACCAATAAGCATACATGTTATAACATACAAATCACAAAGACAATAATTAATACACAATGAAAATAAATATACAACAGAGAAACACATGACAGAGAGCACTTATCTTTAATAAAATGGTTCACCAACTGGTTGCAAACCAAGGATGTTTCACCCGACCATAGACATTATTGTTCCAAGTCTCAATAGCAATGTCACCCCCGCACTAGGGCTATGAATCCACAAGGATGATTCTAAGGTATCACTCAGGTTCCCCAAACCAGTCAACACTCAAGCTCTCACGGGTTCCTCAACACACAACAATCCAAAGTACACCAACTCTCTTCTCTCCAGCCTGCACAACCCAAGAGAATGAACCTCCTTCTTTGCCACGTAGTCCATCAGGTTGTCCACCTCCTTCCATGGCTCCAGTTCATATGGTCAAGAATCTCCATGCTTGGACTCTCAGAACTCACAGTTGTGAATAAATTTAGTACATGCCAATGCATCTCAGGATGCAGGCATTAGTTCATGGCTGGAATACACCAACAGTCACTACATCCAGCCAACAATGGATTCTCTCCCAACAAATTCCTTTTGTTTTCCTTTCCCCCACCAAGATCAAGGATGAATGAGAAATCATGAATGAAAATGTGAAAGTGTATATGGAGAAGAACCCCCAAACATCCCACAAGATGGGATTAAATATTTACTTGAAAAATCAAGAATCCCATGGCCTTTCTCTAAGAAGCACATGTAGCCTCTTCTCTCCATTAAGCAATTATGGGTAAATAAAATATGATAAAATGACTTAACCTCTTAATCCCCCTCTCTCATGGAATCATAGCCCCCTATAACTCATGTCCTTGTCTGTCTTGCAGCGCAATGATGTATTTTATTATTAATAATGATCATAGCATTACATTTCCTAGGCACGCTAGCCTCTTTAATTATTTGGGAACTTCGTCATTTCATCAAATAAAAAAATACATTATTTCATATGGGGACTCAAAATTGGGGTATTGCATTCCCCTCCCCCTTATTTTTGCATTGTCCCCAATGCATATACAAAATAGAAATCAAAATTTTAAAATTTATTCAAAAATTCGCGGGTACTTTGCCCCCATGGCATCTTCATGCTCCCAAGTAGCATCTTCGGGACCATAGAACTTACACTTAAATTTTACCATCTCTATAACTCGATTTTGAAGCATTTTGACTTTTCTGTCTAATATGTGCATTGGTTGGACCTGAAATTCTCCCTCTGGCTCTACTTGAATCAAATGCCAATCAATAACATGGTTAGTAGCATGTACATACTTTTTCGGCAAAGAGACATGAAATACATTATGCACATTCATGGAAGCAGGCAATGCAAGCATGTATGCATATGTCCCTATTATGTCCAAGATCTCAAATGGACCACATAATCTGACTGCTAGTTTTGTGCAACTACCCAACTTCAATGAGCTCTTCTTGGGATTCACTTTTAAAAGAACATGCTCCCCCACTTTAAATTCTCTAGTTGTATTGTTCTTATCTGCATAAATTTTATGTCTATCTTGAGCTACCTTTAAATTCTACTTAATTCTAACCATCTGGTCTTCCATGTCCTTGATCAATTCTAGCCCTAGTACTACTTTGTCTATTGGGTTGTCCCAACTCACTAGAGTATTGCATTTTCTACCATACAAAGTGTAACATTCCTCTCTTGCGCACACTGAGCGAACTTATTCTTTCACACTTTCTTACAAGTGATCCAAATTATTATACTATTGGGCATTTGATTATGATTATGAGGCATTATGATATGATGACATGTTATTTTGTTGTATTGATATAGACAGGTGATATTGACTTGGTTCTCCTGAGTGTGCAGGATTTTGGACCTCAACGATGCAGAGGCGTCGATGAAACCCTTGGACTCCGAATCGAGTCAGGGAGTGGACTATTGGGGTTTGATTGTTGTATATATGACATATATGCATCTGATTAGATGTTATGATTATGGATTTTATTTTTGACATGATTTTTTCATGATGCAGGCTGACAATAGCTTGTCGACCAGACTCACATGTGGAGTAGAGGGGTCACACACGACTACCAAAGACAATGAGGGAGAGGTGTGGACAGCATCCCTGCCACGGCCTACTAGCACTCCAGACGTAGCTCGAACTGTAGGTTAACGATTACCTAGTTCAAGAATACCCACAATGTCATGAGGGAAGACTGTGGCAGTCGCTCACGATGATTTTAAGGGGCATGCAATAAGGCAGGGGCCTTATTCCTTAGAGGCCCTTAGTCTCCCACAAGATCACCTGGTGGAGTATTGACTCCGGGGGTTTTTTATGTCTACCAATTCAGTCAAGAGGTGAGTGGCACCCTTGGAGCACATAGTGTGTCCTGAAGGGCACGTCACGCAAGGAAACAGAAAGAGGCGAGTGGCACCCTTGGAGCACGTAGTGCATCCTGAAGGGCACGTCGTGCAAGGGAAACAAAAGGAGGCGAGTGATACCCTTGGAGCACCTAGTGCGTCCTAAAGGGCATGTCGCATTGTTAACTAATAAGTGAATAAACTTAGATGGCCTTAGAACGAATGATGTGATGAGAAAGATTTAAAAAGAAAATTCCCTAACAAAAATGTCGCCCAGCCTCAGAAATTAAAATCTAGGTCTAAGTGATACTTGTGAATAATAATAATAATAATAATAATCATTAAACATGTGACGAAAAGTAGGTAAGAAATTCAATTAATTTATTAAAATCAAATTATATTGAGGGATTAAAATTTAAAAAAGGGAATTGATTGTTTGTCACATATGCTAATTAAAATTTTTAACTAAAAAGAAAAAGGGGAAAAAGGGTAAATTCTACACTTGCTAATTTGAGTTTTAGATAAAAACAAAAAGAGAGAAATTTAAAAGAATTAGGAAACTACAGGAAAAAGGGGGAAACATAAAGAGAAAGGGAAACATAAGGAAAAAACAGAATGACTAACTTAGTAAGGAATCTTGCCTTTAAGAACCTTCTAAATTGAACTCAACTAGTAAGTTAGTAAGGGGGTAAGTCATAAAAATGTGTAAGGGAATATGGGGACACCTAGGAGCGATTCTAGGAATGTTTTTAGGTGGGTGAGGGAAATAGGAGTAATTAAATAATTAATGAAATTAATTTCTGGTGCAATGAAGGGGATGGGTGACACGTGTACAGGGAGGAATTTTCTGAATTAAATTATTGAACGATAAATTAAATGGGAATTTGGAAAAAAATCACTTAAAAACTCTATATAAAGGAGGAAGGAGAAGGAGGATGGATCTCTTATTTTATGTGTGACGTTACGCTGCAGAATTTTTGACTTGATTGACTTATCTTGTGGGAGTTGGGATACCCAGCTCGGTGAGGAGTGGTAGCTCTGCCTTTCAAGGCGAGCTGGGAGATATTTATTCTTTGGTTTAGTGTGCATGGCCCCTTTGTGGTTCGGGGGGCTAAGGGGGGAGAAGAGTACCCCTAGCATTGGTTGGGAGGTACTGGTGAAGTCACATCGGTCGGCAAGTGGGAGCTAGATGGAGCACGTGCAGTACATCGACTCGGAGTTGTCACCTTCGACTACGGTACACATGTATTTATTTTGAATGGTAGGTTAATATTGAACTTGCGCTTTCATTTATGTACTTTTAATTGGGTAAAGAAAGTGTTTTACTTAGAATTTTTAATCAAGAACTTAAATTCGTCATAGATTTACGCTTATTGCATAGATTTGATCTCCTTGGCCATCGATCCTTGATTTCTTGATTGCTCTGTTGTTTTATTGATTATTTGAAGAGTTTACGCTTTATCTTTCGTCCTCATCCCTATATCATCATTACACGCTTGAGTAGTCGGCCAGGAGCCAGATCGACAGTTGTCACTTCGGTGTTAATAGACCTATAGATCCTAATGACCTGCTTTCCTATGCGTGGATGATGAGTGAAGGATAGTGTTGCCCAACTATCTACCCCTATTGATTGTTCCTAGTTGAGTGATTGTCTTCTGCCTTGTTGCGATTGATTACTTCTGTGATTTTTTTTCCTTTACCGCAACAAACCACTTATGATCCTCTACGTTGATCCCTACGTTTTGGTGCATTCCTGGCGAAGTAACTCTGCATTTTTAATACCCTTCCTGGCAATCATTTAAGTCTGCATTTTAATGGCGAATTTACAGTGTGGTTTTTATACATCTGGTCTGTCATTTACTCTGCAAATTTACCTTACGTTTTTACACCTCCGACCTGCGATTTTACCTCTTCACTTTAGTCTATTTGAAGACGAATTTAGCTTGCGTATTTGCCCACTCAAATGACAGTTTTTAAGTTATTTGGACTATGTTTTTATGACAGTATATTTTAATTGCATTAGGGAGTTTCTTGATATGTCTGTAATTTTTGTTATGTATTAACGGATCAGAAATGTCGTGGGTTGGTGAATTTACTGGTTATTGGTAGCGATTTATTTAAAAGATAGTACGTGCATTTAGACGACATCGATATTTAATGTACATCATTAATGTATACCAGCAATTTCATATTTAAAGAACAACATTCCCTTGAATTCTCTTTTATTAATAGACAACGAGTCTATACCTTTGAGAGACAGTGAATTCATGCCTCTGCGTTTGGATGAAAAGATGGACTGTGTTTTATCTTGATATTGATTGTTTTTTTACCCTGAGCTTAAACACGTTTTTACCGTAAGATGGAAAGTGTTTTTATCTTGAGATTGATTGTGATTTTACCCTGAGCTTAAATGAGTTTTTACTGTAAGATGGAATGTGTTTTTATCTTGAGATTGACGATGTTTTTACCCTAAGCTTCAACGAGTTCATCCATCATGTGACTACTTTCTCTTCACCCGGATGCATTTTACTTCCTGTATGCATGTGTTTTTTAGGTGTCTGAGATCCCATTATGTCTACGTTTTTATTAATCCGTAACAATTTCTTATGCTCTAGCCTCGTCTAACAGCGAATTGATGGCTCTAACCCATAACCTAGACTATCATTTTTTGGACTGTGTAAATGTGTGGGACAACGTATTTATGGTAGGTTTTTCATGTGATATGTAGATACGGATTTCGATATGTTGGACCACATTTTTAATTAATAGACAACAATTCTTTAATTTCTAGTTGTTATGTAAGCGATAGATTTGACTCTATATCTGGTTGTATCTACTGGGCAACGATTTTGCATTAAATAGACGGTTATTTTATTGGGTATGATAGAAAACCCCCATAGAAAATTTATGGTAGCGATTTGTTTAATCAGAATAGCAATTTACCTGGCAAATTCTTACAGTGAATAAATACTCAACCGACAATGAATCAATACATCAACCTTCACAATGAAGATTTCGCCTAATTCATTTTATACTTGTTAACCATGGAAAATTTAAACAACAAATAACACATAACTTATAATATCTATTAATTACTATTAACAACATAGTATTAACTAATCTAAGGATTGAGATATTCAGTTCTGTTTAAAAAAAAAACATTTAAATCCAATTTACTAGATGTGTTATGTTTCATCTTTTTATCTAAAGGACATTATCAATAATGTATACAGTTAGGAACAAGTATTTAGATGAGACATAATTAATAGTTAGCAATTTACTTTTTGTCTCTGGTTAAAGGATAGAAAATTCCTCTTTAGGAAACACTTATCTGATATCATCTTGGGAAAATAGTTACAATGAGCTTTTTGTCTTAATAATAATCATTTAGTATGTACAGATTGATTGTTGCGCAAGGAAATTATTGTGTTGTTGGAATTTCATAGTCATCTTGTTGGCTTGTCGATTGGGTGTTAGGGTTAGTCGTCAGGTGTTTAATTAGTTATTTGATCTCCTAGCACGTCGATTTTAGTTGGTGTTGAGGGTCTAGTTACATTGTTGTGCCATGGTTGTTGTCATGCCTATCACCTAGAGATGGCATTATCCCTGATGAGGGGATCATTGCGCTCCCTAAAGGATGGAGGTGACTGATAACTCAGTCGGAGTCTGTGCCTCCCGATGGGGGTGTTGTTCATTGTAGAAGTTGTTGGGACTTGGTTTTGTAATGTCTTAAGGCGTTGGGTTGCACAATGTAGGGTTCTAGTTCTTGATCGTCGAAACCACTATGTCGGGTTGTTGATGTTTTCTTTTAGCTTGTAGGCATTGTCGTGTCTGTGTCGGGCGGGTAGTCATTCCTTCTTTGATTTACGCATGTTTCACCTAGTTGTTTGATGTTCCAGCGTGTAGAGTCGTTGTTGTTTGTTGCTTGATATGTAGGCATTGTGTTCATTGCCAGGATGTGGTTAATTGTGTCATTGTTGCCTTCTTGCCTACACAAAAGAAAAAAAAAATTCACTTTGCTTCCCTTTTAATCCTTTAAATAATCCCCTCTAGAAATTTGAAGTAAAATGTGTATCTCTATCTAAAACAATTTCCTTAGGTATCCCATGCAACATAGCAATTTCCCTCATGTAAATTTCTGCAATATCAGGTGTTGTATGAATCATTTTCACAGGAAGAAAATGAACAACCTTTGTCAATTTATCCATAACTACTATTATGGAATCATGTTTCCTTTTTGTCCTAGGAAATTTAGTTATAAAATCAATGGTTACCACTTCCTATGTCTTCTTTGTATTATTGGCAATGGTTGACCCGTCGAGTGTCTATGCTCAGATTTTACTCTTTGAAAATCCATACATACCGCAATGTAATCAACAACATCCTTCTTCATTCATAGCCAAAATAATTGGATTCTTATTGCTGCAATTGTTTTCTAGTAACCAAGATGTCCAACATATGGAACATTATGCATTTATTTTAATACCAAATTCCTAAGTTCTCTGAAACTAGGACCACAAATTATATTCTTATGTATAAGTAATCCATCTTCCTTAATGTCATACTCTTTAATTTTTTTTTGTATGTTTTCTTGTTGTAAAATTTCTTTTACTTATAGGTAATGTTGATCTGTAACAATAGCATCTAAAATTCTACTCTTTAAATCTGACTGATGCATACTAACAGTTGTAGCATGCATCAGATGTACTCTTATGTTAAGTGCATCAACAACTCTATTTTATCTTCCCTTGATATGCTTGATGTCAAAGTCATACTCACTTAAAAATTTCAGCCATCTTGTTTTCCTAGAATTCAAAGTTGGTTGTTCAAAAATATATTTCAGACCACTATGGTTTGTCTTTAATTCAATTTTTTTTCCCATGAGATAATGCCTCCACATCTTCAATGCATGAACTATGGCAGCAAGTTCCAAATCATGTGTGGCATAATTCATCTCATGTTATTTGAGTTTTATGGACTCATAACTAATGACATGTCCATTTTGAGTGAGGACTCCACCAAGTCCTTCCTTGCATGCATCTGTACATACCAAAAAAAATTCATCTGGGCCAGCAATATTTAAAATAGGTGCACTAGTAAGTAATTCCTTTAAAAAATTAAAATCCTCTTCACACTTTGTTGTCCATTCAAACTTGATTCCCTTATTTTCTAAAAATGATATGGGATGAGAAGTCTTAGAGAACCCCTCTATAAACCTCCTACAGTACCCGGATAATCCCATAAAAGATTTGATTTCTGAAACATTCTTGGGTGTTGGCCATCCTCTAATGGCTTCAATATTTTTTGGATCTACTGCTATACCTTGTTCTAAAATAATATGACCCAAATAATGGATTTTTTCTTGGTAAAAAGAAAACTTACTAAGCTTGGCATAAAGTTGATGTTCCCTCAGCACTTGTAACAACAACCTCAAGTAATGTTCATGTTCTTCCTCGGACTTAGAATAAATAAGTATGTCATCCAAGAACACAATGACAAACTTATACAGATAATTTCTGAATATGCCATTAATTAATCACATAAAGACAACTGGTGCATTGGTCATTCCAAATGGAACCACTACAAACTCATAATGTCCATACCTAGTTTTGAAGGTTGTCTTATTGATGTATTCTTCCTTGATTCTTACCTGATGGTATCTGGATCTCAAGTTTATCTTTGAAAATATATTTGTTCCTCTTAGCTGATCAAAGAGGTCATCAATTCTGGGTAGAGGGTATGTGTTATTCACAGTGGCTTTATTCAGTTGTCTAAAGTCTATACACAACCTCAATGTTCCATCCTTTTTTTTACAAAGAGTATTGGTGCTCTCCAAGGTGAAACACTTGGACGTATGTACCCTTTCTTCAAAAACTCTTCCAACTGTATTTGTAATTCTTTCAATTCAGGTGTACTCATTTTGTAAGGTGTTTTTGATATTGGGGTAGATCCTAGTACTAAATCAATAGAGAAATATATATCCCTCTTTGGTGGCAATCCTGGTATTTCTTGGAATACATCTTCAAACTCTTGCAATACTGTAAAATCTTCAAGGCTTGTCCCTTTTGTTTTTTCTGACTCTTCCACATGAGATACATACAATTGACATCCTTTCCTGAAACATTTATTCAACTATAAGGCTGAAATCTCCCTTATAGAAATGGGTCTTGGACTTCCTTTAACAGTGCTCTGTTTTCCTTATTCATCAAGACATGTAAATGTCTTGTTATGGAAATCTAGGACAACATGGTGTTGTTCCAACCAATACATTCCAATTAGGATGTCATAAAATCCTAATGGGATGATATTCATATAAACAATTGTATTTACTCCATTAATATTTATTGGACAACCTCGGACAATCTCATTGATCCTTCTTTTGGTTCTAGTGGCTAGCTAAACCAAACTTGACTTTCCTAGATTATTTTTCTCCAAATGTAATCTATCCACTATTTTAGGATCAATGTAACAATGAATTTATCCTTAATCAATTAAAATAACAACATGACGATTAATGATCTTACCTTCCACTTCGATAATATTGGTTTGGTACTCTTATTGTCGATCTTGTAAGGCTGCATATATCTTTCCCATTCCCTCCATTGTTGTAGCTTGTTGGATGTTGTGCATGGTATTCACTTTATATCATATGCAAGGTAAATCCGTGTATATGTGATTTTCCTTGCACCCCCAACATTGGATTGGTGGTATTCCTCTTTTCCCCAAGGAATCCTCTTTCTTGGATTCATCCTTAGCTGACTGATCTTGTTGATTTTTATAAGGGATTTTTCTATTGAAAGGAGGTTTGAACCCCTTCCTCCTCTGATCATATTTCTCCTTCTTCTTATCCTTCCAATATTTATGCATGGATTATTTGTCATTTCCTTGTTCATACAGGTACTTATCCTTCACGATGGTCTCATTCAATGTCATGGGATCATCATATTGAATCTTCTCTTTATAAAGGGATGGAAATCCACTTAAAAACCTTTGTATATTCACTTTTTCATATTTGATAAATCCTACATACTTCAACAATCCCAAGAACCTCTTATCATAATCTGTTATGGTCATGCGTCCCAACCTTATCTCAAATAAATCTTGCATCTTCTTTTCATAGAAGTTCTTTGAAGGGTACTCCTTTTGAAAATATTTCTTGAACTGCTTCCAAATTATCTTTCTCTCATTAATGTTCTCAACTTGCTTCAGTTGATCCCACCACATAGCATCTTTCCCATGTAAATGATATGTGGAAATTCTTGCTTCTAGGTTTGAGGAGTAGTTATGCAATTGAAAATACCACTTGAGTCCAAGCAGCCATGCTTCAGCATCATCTTTCCTTTCTCTTTCACCATCAAAGTAAGGTGGCTTAAGTTTCCTCAACTCTCCTTGCAAACTATCTTATTCTGCCTTCTTCTTTGGTGCCTAACAGGATACAATTATGTACTACTTATGGAGTCTTGAGATGCATAAAATTTCCTTGTTGAGTAGGGCAGTGGGTGATGTCTATGATTTGTGTTGGCACTTCTTGAATGAGAAAATATTTTGTAGTTACATCTTCTTTCATGATATATTTCTTCTTCCTCCTGCCTTAAGTCTCATCCATTCCTTGCTTTCCTATCCAATTGATTTAGGCTTTGCATTACTTGATAATTTATCCAATTTTTTTCTCTCATCAAATTCTCATTGTCTACTTTGTAACTCTGCAATTATATTTCCAGTCTTCTCACAGTCTCTATTAAGGTTTCTTGCTCCCCTTTTCTCTTGTACCCATTTGATTATGTCTCTACATTACCAACACTTATATTTTAACCTTTGTCTTATTTATCATGACTAAAGGCTCCCTCTCCTTCCTCCATTTATTTACTATGAATTATTATCTTGAACTGATATGGTTATACTCCCTAACTCTGTAAATGTGCAAGAAACCATTTTGTTAGAATTATGCATATTATAAAAAAAATCCAAACAATGCTACAGGTCCTTTTTCTACTCAATTCATGAAGAAATATATCATAATTATCCAAATTATTACAAATCAATATTATTCTCCTGTGAATCATATTTCCAATGACTATTCTCATGCCCCAATCAGATCTCTGAGCTAAAATTTATGGCTTCCTGAAAAAGTCACTTTTACCCTTTTGTGCAAACATGATCTTGTAGCCGAAATGGAATGGTTGTGTGCCAATATTTTCAAATTATTCCACGGGACCTTTAAACTAGTACATAATTCAAATTATACACAAATGCTTCCTTCAATCCACTTTTGATGTAGACCCCACCCTCTCCCAGGGTCTGTGTGACCTCCTGATCTAAGGATCGTTCAAATCAAGAGCCGAAACGACTCTTTGGGCTCTGTCGAGCCCCCAAATCCTATACACAGGTCCTTTTATTCCATGTATAGGTCTAAGAAAAAACCCGCAACTCACACTAAGCCCCTTTTCCTTTTAAAAAAATATCATCCTTAGCCCCTTTTCTCTGGCCAACTCCTCACGTGACGAGGGGCTATGATCAGGCGCTAACCAATAGGTGATGATTCAGAAGTTTTCGGCACTTCAACACCTTCCAAAACCGTCGAACGTCAAATTTGACGAACACCCAAACACCTGCAGGATCAACGATCCACAAAAAGCACCGATATTGATGGTTCAAACTTTTCCCAAGGATTTTGGCTCCAGTAATTTCTTTTGGTCGTCCACACAACACAACCCCTTGTATCTCCCAATGTCGAAATCTCAAAAGGTTTCTCTTTCCTCCACGTGTCCCCTTCCTGATCAATGACTAGGATTCCTTTTAGAATTCGAGAGTTTCCTTCCTCTTTGTACGACGACACAAATTCATCGAAGTTCCACATCCCCAAACTGTGGGATATGTCTCCACGCGTCCTCCTCCAACAAATGGGTAGGATCGAATCCTTATTTTGGACCTTCGTGATTCCTCACAATGATGCACTTTGTTTCCTCTAGGGTTCCGGACCTCCGTACTTCTGGATCCACTGCCATGTTTCCTTCCTCTGATCAATGGTTTAGATCAACTACGGACTTTGGGACTCCAAAGAAATTGAACTCCTCTTCCCTCTATTCTCCCAGAGTGTCTATCCTCTGGATCTCTTGATCTAATGATGCATGTCCTTGACTATGGATGACCCCTATGATCTCTGGGGCTCTGGACTTCAGGAGTCCTAGTTACGCCAACCTATTGTTCCTTTGAACCCCTGAACTTATAGAGGGTCTAATCGCCTGCCACGTGTCCACTCTGATCAAAGGCTGGGGAGAGTCCCCGACCCTCTGGCAACTTCTCATCCAAATGCTCCACTTCACAAAACACTCCAGAGTGTTATATATATGAACTACCAAATCTCCTGCCACGTGACCCTGCAAATGAACGGTCGAGGTGAAATCCGACCTTTGAAGCTTCGAGAACTTCCACACTTCAACAACTCTCACCCAAGTTCCTCCAGAGCTTCAAGTCTTTGGACTTCATGATCTAACACCACGTGTCCTTACCTACCAATGTCTAGGATATTCTTTGGTACTTTGGAGCTTTGGAACTTCCTCTCCTCTGTGCAACAAGGGTCCAGGTCTTCCAGACTACTAATATCTTGAACCACCCTAATCCATTGACACGTCGCTTTGCCAATGAATAGCCTTGATTCAATTCAGACTTCGGGACTTTGGGAGTGTTTAACACTCCTACGCCTATGTTCTCTCAAACTTATATTCTTCCTAACACACTCGATCCATGGACACGTGTCCCTGCTGATGGATGATCCCAATTGATTTCATCTCCTCGGGACTTTGAGGAACTTCTACCCTCTACACATAAGTATGGAAAACCTCCAAACTTCCAAAGTCCGAAGGGTCCTCAGGGTTAAAAATCATTCAAATCACTTGGATATGACGACTGTCGATCCACTCGCTCAGACCCAATGGATGGGATCTGTTCTTCCTTCGTGTGCACTCCTCTTCTACCTGGACTCTAGTCTAACGGTCCAAATTTCTTCCAACAAAAGATCTAACAGTTGTTGTATCTTCTCCTCCTTGGCTTCGCTTCCCTTCACTTAAAAAAAGGAATTTCTCAATTTCCCAAAGGCTTAGCCTTTGATGCTTCCTCTAAAATGTTGATTCCTCGAACTTTACTCGCACTGCACCTCATGAGATTTCAACTCTTTAAAAATTTCAAAGGGACGCGACCCTTGACTCCTCCAAATGGTGTCTCACACCTTCCTAGTGCGTTGCGCTCATCCTCCTAAGCTTTGGACTTTGAAATAATTCCTCTTTGCACTTCCCTCACAGCCTAGGACTTAGACTATTTTTTCCTTCTTCACTCCTTGCATAGGCCTTGCGCACACTTGTGTTATTACTCTTGAACATTCAACTTACTCAAGTCCTAAGGGTCTTGGCCCTTTGTTCCTTTAACAAATTCTTGTGCCCTCTCGGTACTTTGCGCCCTTCCTCTAGATATTCACAAACACTTCTAGAGTGTTTCTTCATCACTCTCCTCGCTTACTTCGTTCTTCCTTCTAATATTCTTCAACGATTTATTGATTTTGTGCACTCCTTGCACTCACCTCCTTGAGTCTTTAATTCTAAGAATTCAATCACGCACTCCTTGTGCTCTATGTGCATACTTGCATGTTAAGCCCTAATATTGGCTCATTACCACTTAATTGGGGCAT
>ML788201.1:394833-439100 GCA_009831015.1 Picea engelmannii | reverse complement strand
ATTTTCATTTTGAATCATCTTGTACTTGAACATTTAATTGGGGTAAAAGGAGGTTGCCCCCTCGAAGAGGCTTATTATCTGAAATTATCTCTTTTTCAAGGCGTTGAGTACTTTTCCTGAGGTTTTTCTATGCTATATTGATGCTTGGTTCTTAACATTGCACTACTCTTCCTAAGCTTTACCTTCTAGTGTGCCCTCTTGGCAACCACCTTAGAGAACTCGAAACAGAGTTCTCGCGCACTCCTTGTGCCTTCTTAATGCACTCCTTCTAGAGCTTCCCTCAAAAGTATTCGACAAATCTGGTATATTTTCTTCAGAGTATTCAACAACTATGATTTGAACTCCTTGCACAGTCCTCCCTTATGATTTTTTGAATTGTTCTGGTGTGCCCACATGGAATGCTCTTCTCTGAACTCAAAACAGAGTTCAAGTGCATTCCTTGCACTGGCTTCACAGAGTATTTCAATTAATCTGGTGTGCACTCCTTGCATAAGCCTAAGAGCCTAGAACACTCGGAAGAATACAGATAGATAATTCCTGCAAATGTAATACATACATGCATCTAACAGCAAAACTAAGATATACAGAAAACATTCATAAAGTAAACATTCATTACACATAAAAACACAGAAACCTCATATGTAGTAAAAACTACTTTTGTATTATATCTGAATGTTTCTATACAAATATTTACAAAGTTTGGATTGCAACAGAGTCTCTCCTCTCCTCTCTTGATCTCTCTCGTGCTCTCTCCAAAAATAACTCCTAGCACTAATGAATTTTTTATACAAGAGACTTTTTTACAAAAGAGGGGCTCCTCAAGCCTTCCCTCCAGCTACTTGCATTAAAGGAAATTAACTCCAATCAAATCTGAATCGGATCTAAATATATCTACCCATCATCCATTAAAGGCGACATTTCACATTACAATTACTTAGCCTGTACAAAGATAGTGGCTTGGATTTCCCTGATCCCTCAAACATTAATTCTCATTTAATTACATTAAAATTTAAAGTTGGGCTCAAAATTTGAAAGGACTGGAGCGTCCATCTTTGGGATCCTCTCCCTCCAAGTGTGCGGATGTGATGGATTTCTGGTGTGTTGACGAGGTGGAAAGATGCTCTTGCATCATACTCATGTGCTGAAAAAAATCATGAGCTCCTCCTCATGGCTCCCCTGTTGCTGAGGTTGATATCCTCCAGGGTCCCACACTTGAATTTGGAGTTGTCCACTTGCTCCTATGACATTTTATTGTTGTTGTCCTTCTGCTACTACAGGTTCTTCTCTGTTCCACCTCCTTCTGATGTTGGCTACTTCCTACATTGATCTCATCATCAGCCTCATAATCTCTTCAATCTCTTCGTCCAGCTAGTCCAATGGTTGGCTCTTGTTTTGCAGTCTTCTCTATTGTTGCATTTCCTCTTCATCATCCAATTCCAACTTGACATGTTGGATGCATTGGCTCTGTGCCATTACCTTTTCCTCCAAAACCTCCAATTATTCACACAAATCAATGGGAATATCATCCTGATCTCCCATGTTGATTTCATCTTCTGTGGCATTATCTTACCACTCCACTACAGATTCCATTTCTACAACAACTTTACTAAGTTTCTACTCAACTATCGTCTCTCACAGTTTTCTTTATGTCAAGGTCTCCAATTCCTGATATAGATCAGCAAAATCCCTACTATCTGATGCTCTCTCCTCTGCTACAAGTTCAAATTTTGCAGTTATCTCTTGTTCATCTCCCTTGCTAAAAACATTCATAAATTATGTTGAATTCTCTTCTTCTTCTTCCATCTCCTGGGTAGATTTTAATGTCTGCTCAATCTCCTCTATGACAGTCTCTGTTGGTTGTCTTTCTTCTTCTGCACCTGCAATACGTGCACTGGCCTCTGTTGGGATACTTGGTAGGAATATAATGATTCCTCCAATGATCAGGATGCATTTCTGATCCTCCTTGTAACACACCCATGGTGGGGGCATCAAAATTTTTCGATTCTTAGGAGAATCAAAACCCCCATTCAGGGTCTCTATTCCATTATTCTCTTCCAAAGCTTTCCAGCCACGGTCTCCATGCTCTAAACCGATATCAGAGCTAGCAGATGTATTCTCCCAATTTATTTGGGTTCTTCCATCCATCTATACTCGCATATGAACATGGGCTATGACCAGATTCCAAGACAACAGGTGCCAAGACAACCACCATGTGAATCCTTCGGAGTGGTAAATCTTTGAAGTTCACAATCCAATGTCGCATGTCCTTGGATATTTTGATGGCCCTGATTCACTTCGAGACTTTGGCATTCATAAGTTTCGAATGCTCCAAAGTCTTTTCTTCCCGAAGTACTCTGTACCCAGAGTTAAAGATCGAGTGCCACGCATCCCTTGTGATTGACGATTATAATCTACTTCGGGACTTCGACGTTCGGGAGTTTCAAACACTCCAAACCCTTTTTCCTCTGAAGTACTCTGTAACTGAAGTTACAGATTGAGTGCCACACATCCTACCCAATCAACGACTGTGATCTACGTTGGGACTTCAGCGTTCGGGAGTTTCAAACACTCCAATTCCTTTTTCCTCCAAAGTACTCCATACCTGGAGTTACAGATTGAGCGCCACGCGTCTTCCCCGATCAACGACTGTGATCTACTTCGGTACTTCGTCATTCAAGAGTTTTGAACACTCCAACGCCTTTTTCCTTCGAATAACATTGTACCCAGAGTTACAGATAGAGAACCACGCATATTCCCCGATCAATGGTCGATATTCGTCCTTCACCCCACTTCAGGTGACTTGCGATCAATTCTCCTCCGCGTTCTTTCTTCCAGAATAAATCTCCAACCCCCATGTGTTTCGACAGTGGATGGCTAGGATGATTCCTTAAATTTGGAGCTTTGGACGACCTTTGGTCAATTCTCCACTTCCTTTCCTCTGGAGTTCACACTTTTGGACTCTGTGATCTACTGACGTGTGTCCCTCTCATATTGACGGTCACAATTTACTTCGGAAATTTGGGCTTTGGGAGTTCTTACTCGCGTGACCCCACTTTCCTCCAAAGTGGTTATCTTCTAAAATGGAAGATCTGTTGACACATTTCCTCAACTGATGGACGTCTCAGATGAAATTAGGCTCTCTGACCTTCAGGAGTTCTTTTTCAACACATCCCCTTTTCTCCTGGAGTGACTTCCTCCAAAATGGAAAATACTATGCCGTGCGTCCCTTCCAACGGATGGTTGGGATGACTTCGGGACTCCAACCTTCGGAAATACTTGTGCCTTCACACTTAGTTCATCCTGGAGTGACTTCTCTCCAGAGTGTAAGATATGATGACACTTTTCCCTTTGGCTTGGATAGCTCATATTTTCTTCAGCTCTTCGTCTCTTCAGGAGTTTTTCAATGAAAAATCCTATTTCCTCTTGGAGTCGGTCAGCGTCAGGATGACCACGGCCTCAATCAAACAATTCTAGGGTATCAACGTGACCCCAAAGATATATGGCTTGTAACTTATTTTTAAAGGTCCCTTGGGTCCCAGTGCATGCCATTCTGAGAGGGACACTTGGAAACCCAGTCACTCAACACATGGGCTCCCACATGATCTTGAGGTTAATACTCATGTCCCCACGATTGAATGGTCGTGAGGGATCCTGAAGGATCCTTAGATCTATGGTCCACATCAAATTTGGGAATTCATAGATTTTGGTGTTACCAAACCTCTGCCTCCCGAAGTTGTCAATGTTGGGCTGATAATATCGTAGATTTGACGGTCAGGATAGTTCCTGGGCATCCTCAGATCTACGGCCCAGATTAACTTTGGGGCTTCGAGGGATTCACCTCATGTGAAACGAATATGATAAATTCATCTAACCCGCGAAGTCTTAAGGACTCGAAGGGTTAATGCCTGTTTTCCTCCTCCAGATCCAATGATCGTGAAAAACTTCGGCTCCTCCCGAACTAATCTCATCCATTCATATTTCAAACAAAAGGATATTTCCTTTAAGGGCTTGAAACTCGCTATTCTACCTGAGTTCTGTCCATTCCTTAAATACTTAGGTATTTTGTGCTAATTCTCTTGAACTTAATTCTTAGATAAATCATCTGCACACCTCTTTCTCTCATTTATCAACTCTAGAACTTAAGGGGGGGGGTTCTCGATCTCTTCCCTCCTCGTAGAGACTCTCTGGACACATGCACTACCTCTCCTAAGCTTGGCCTACCCCTTCCTTCAGAATGACTGGGGGTGTCAGCATGCACATGTGAGGATATGCCCAAAGTCAACAAATTCATAGTTCATTTATTTTAACTTGAGCCACCATAGGTCTGATGCATTTACGTGTAAATGCAAGATAATTTCTTATTTTCTTAAATACTCAATTAGGTAGAATTGAAGGGATACATTATAGCTATTAAGTAAACATGTCTATCCCTACAAGATTCATAGGATATACAACTTTAATTGACAGTTACCACTTAAATACACAGGATATGAGAATACTTATCTATTACAGGTGGTAGCCAACTAACTGACTGTGGGTGTTCTTCCTTCCTCTAGTGATATCATGGCTAGTACTTTCAAGGATTCACCCCCATGGTGAGTTATTGGAAATTAAACAATGATACATTTACAATGTTCCCATGTCACAGCATGGTAATCCTAATTAATGATTAATTACAAGTTGGGGGAAAGAGGGGTGTTACAATCCCCCTCCTTAAAAGCAACACCATCCTCGGTGTTCTTTCTCAGTAACACATGTCATGCCTTTCTCATTTAGCCACTTCAAAATTCTTGACCTTCTTCCTTGGTCAAGTCCTTTTTTTTTCAGACTCTTTATCTTCATCACCTGCATTCAATAATTCTTGGACAACAAGCACATTAATCATAGTCTCATGTGAAAACATTTTACTGTTGCATAAAATTTCTAGGAAAATTTCATAATCTAGCACAATACTTATATGCGCAGTTTGTGGATTTGTATCCACATGGTTGTCTTTTTATCCAGGCTCATTGTTTTTCCTTGACATACCCGTTGTTTGCATGATCCCAATCAATAGTTTACAAGAACTATCAGAGTTGCATCTTCCTTGCGATCACTCACCCTCCAGACCCAGGCTCAGGAATCCCCTTCTTTGTTATACAGTTCCTTGGGTGATCCATCTTGCCTTGCCAAGGTTTTCTCGCACAGGAAGAATCCCAAAAACTTTATAGATCTTTACAGACAAGGTGTCCCTCAGACTTTCTCTATCAAAGCGTCCCTCCAGCTTGTGTTACCTCAACACAACATATTCCAGGCCAAATTGGCTTACCACAAGGTTCTCATGGCTCAACAGTGGCCTCCTTCATGATTTTTAGCTGGATAGCCTTCATCCATCTTTTCTAGAAAGATTTTTTCTTCTCACCTGTATCACAGGCATACAAAATTCATGAGACATCACCACAATTCTAAATTTCAAAATTTTATTGAAAATCTGTCACCCATAGATTTTCCAATTTCTTCATTTATTTTCATATATGTCCTGCATGGAACCAGATTCACAAGAATGGGAATTTCCTCCCCATAGCAGTTTATCTCAGTAGGCAATCAGTCTTCCTTATGGGCTTACAACATTGCCATATCCAAGACTCTTTCTTCCAGCAAGTTGACTTTCCTCAGCCAAACAAATTGTTAGTTTTCATGCACACTATATTTTCATATGATGCATACTAACAGTCCAAGTCATTTTCATCTATTCAAGGTATATAAAACAAAAAGGAAATATTATTATTATGTAAGCATTTTATCAACATACTAAATTTTCCAAGTGAAATTCAAACATTAAATGACTTTAATCAATGTGCCAATGTTCATGGTCACATTCATACCCAATGCACCCTCACATTGATCTTCAAGTTGCCACACTTGGTGACAAGAACCCTGCTATAGTGTTTTGGATTTTAACCAACCCCTTCACCATATGGTTTATTCCTCCCCAATCACTCTTACAACAATACTATGCTTCCTGCTATAAGATAATCATGATTCCAAATCAACGCACATGAAACTAAATGTCTCTCTTGAATGCGCCCAAGCATTCTTCCTTCATTACTAACCAAGGTGCCCACACTCATGGTCACCCAAATTTTCTTTCCTTTGACATCCATACAATGTAAGTAAAATTTTTGGAAGGTCCTCCTTCCTCAATGGAAGGTTCATTGTCTTCCTTTCATGCAAATATGCACTTCCTCGAAGAAATTACATGCAATGTGCTAGCTATGAGCACCTTTATTCCCATAGAACCAGTCCTTGCAACCACATTCTAACACAGAGTATTAAACTCTATATTCCTTGAATGGCCTAGAGGAACTCTGTTTTCTCTCCATGTGACCGAGAGTTGTGACCTCGGCTCTATTATTTTCAGATGCTATCCTTTTGGCTCCCATGTCCAGGCGCTATGATCATGGCTAAACCCCTTGTCTGTAAATCGATGGTGTAGACCCATTTTCCCCCCAAATCTAATGGCTACAAGGGATTGTAGAACCTCAACTAGCTCACGGTTTAATTCTCCTTCCAATCTTCGCAATGAATACGGGTTGTATGATCTAGGATTGGATCTCAAACTCAACAACGCTATATTGAATTTAAATTACGGGTACAGGTCTTGACGTTAACCCGTGTTCATATGAAATCTCTGTAATGATCGCGGGTCGTCGATCTTAGCCCTTAATCGATTTTAACCACACGATTTTCAGATAATAATAATTCCAACACAAAAGTGTTTGATCGAGAATTTAGGTTGATACAGAGCTTCGATGTGCTAAATTCAAACACATAACCCAATCTCAGTATCCATTTTACATGACATGAACATCTGGTTTCCTTGCAGGTTCGCCCACTGATCTTTCACAAATCAGCAGTTCACAACGATTGTGGAATCCCAATATGCTCTCACTTTATCGAAGAGTTCAATCTTTGCAATCTGAAAATTTCTTGCTTGACTCTTTTAATCGTGGTTGTTGATTCCTCACCCGGATGAGATCAACGAAATTGGTTGATTGCAAGTCGTGCACTAGAGCATCTGTTAATTTCACCTTTTCTCTCTGCAATGATTCCCAACCATCGATCTATGTTCACAGATCGATGGTTCACAGTGATTATGGGGCCGAATCTGGAAATTGTTTGCCTGACTCTATCTAATCATGGTCGTTGATCTTCCACCCTGATGAGATCAATGGTGTTGGTTGATTGTGGGTTGTGAACTAGCACATCCGTTAATTTCACCTTCACATTCTTCAATGATCCTCGGTCATCGATCTAATCAAACGACTGGTGTTTGATCCAATTAACTCCAGTTGATAGTGAAGTCGATTTGATGACTGTGATCGGTCTTCCCTCTGATGAGTGGCTCACATTCATCTCCTTTGTCAGGTTCTTGAGTATCCTTATTTGATCAGGGCTTTCTTCCTAAATCATACTCTACTTGGGTATCTAAGGCATAAAACTTCATTTTATTAACATGGACTCAATCAATCCTATTCAATCAACCATAGTCATTTATTCATTCATTATTCTTCTATTCATTACATTATTCTTTCAAAATGTAATACATGATTCTTATATATATAAGCTTGTAGATCATTGCTTAGTTTCTCAGCAGTTATTAAGGTTGTGACTCTAACCTCCTGATAGAGTTTTCACACAGTTCTTCCACAAGGAACTCCCTCGGCATTCAACTTCCTTATTGCATGTCCATCACTATCTTTGATGGCCTCAACCTTGAGTTAGTTTTAGCTATTTACAAAATATTCCATAAGGAATATAAACATCCATCTTTGTCATGCACCCAAATTATGTATCCATACATATTCTGGTTTTGTTAACTTACATCCATGATGCACTTAACCATATGCATAGTCAAAATTCTGTGTGTAGCTACCATGGGTATATTTCATAGCCTACATACATCTCTATTCTAAAATTAGTCAACTCATGACTGTTCAAACTCATTCTTATGTGATCCTCAAGGCATAATCATTTTCCTCTTATCCTGACATAGACCATCCTTGCTCATTTACTCTTTCATTTATTTATACTTTTATTTCTTGATGGAATGGAGCACATTCCCCTTAATATATCATTCAAAACAAAACTTTCATGACTCTTTAAAAAAATGGATTCAACCATGCGTCTATGGTATTCACTTAATCTTGTCAAGTGCAATTATTGCCTTACATATCACTCATCAATGTAGCCATATTGTTCCTTTAGTATACATATATCCTTACATCATACATGTGCATCATTTTCATATTTAATATCATTCATACCTAATTGGTATTACTATCAGGATTCATATTAAGAAGCTTCACAATACATTAAATACATGTACTCAAGCATAAACACCTACAAACCTAACCAAACATTCATCATGCAATATCATTGCTTGCACCCTTTCCATGCCATGCATGCACATGGGCATCTCAGACTTCCAGATCCTCCTCCAAGCATATTGTTTCCATCCTTATGAAAAGCCTCATAGGGATACTCAAAATTGATTTTCCCTCTCAATTGAGAGCTTGTAGTCATTTACACAACATCCACATGGAAGTTGAATCAGACATAGTCATAACTAGGTTCCCTTTTTTATACAATAACAGCTATAAATAAAACACTCTTGCCTCAACCTCACTGGAACATTACCCAACTTATAAATACAATCTGGGAAATTATAACCATGCCCAAGGTAACAGAATCAGCCAATTTATCTTCCGACTATATCTATATGGCTACCATCCACCACTGGATGTCAATCTGACCCATTGGCTTCTAAAAGTGCCCCAACCCTTCCTTTACCACATTCAGGATCAACATTTAGTCAACCATTTTATATTAATTTTAACAATTTAATGTCTAATACCATTTGAACTATTCCCTTAGAGCCCAAATGAAATTTTGAATTATGTTACTTACTGAGTATCCTAGTTCAAAAATTCATAGTATCTTTAGGTCAATATCGATCTTGACCATTACACCTAGAATTCTTCCTTTTGTTCATCACAGTCAGGGATGGAGGCCACTCTCCTCCTCCCACAAGAAATCTGGAAGATTAGTTTCATATCCACCAAGAAAGGGAGGTTGTTGTGATTTCTCAATCAATCACTCAATATTTCTACATCTTTGTTTATCAGCTTGATTAGAAAAACCCTATCCAACAATTCATGTATCCAGAATAAAAAAAAAATTCTCAGTTCACTTTGAAAACCGAGAGTTGTGCATTATCTCCCTTTTCATGGAATGGTCACCCGAATCATTCCTCTCTTCAATAGAGGTTTTCTAAGCCTCTTAGGAATGCGTTAATATAGGGTGTTACCCCTTAAATTCCTCCAGAAAAATTTTCATACAACTCGTGCATGAGCCCAAGTAGGCCAAGTGTTGTTGTCATGCTCTAATACCAATTTGTAACACACCCATGGTCGGGGCATCAAAATTTCACTCTTCTTCGAAGAATCAAAACCCCCATTCAGGGTCTCTATTCCATTCTTCTCTTCCAGAGATTTTCAGCCACAGTCTCCATGCTCTGAACCAAGCTCAAAGTTGGAATATGTATTCTCCCAATTTCTTTGAGTTCTTTCATCCATCTATACTCGCATATGACCGCAGGATATGAACAGATGCCAAGAAAACATGTGCCAAGACAACAACTGCGTGAATCCTCTGGAGTGGAAAATCTCTGAAGTTCACAATCTGACATCGCGTGTCCTCAGAGATTTTGACGGGCCTGATTCACTTCAGGACTTCAACGTTCAAAATTTTTGAATGCTCCAAAGTCTTTTCTTCCCGAAGTACTTTTTACCTGGAGTTATAGATTGAGCACCACAAATCCCTTGTGATCGACAATTATAATATACTTCGGGACTTCGACGTTCGGGAGTTTTGAACACTCCAAACCCTTTTTCCTCAGAAGCACTATGTACCTGGAGTTACATATCAAGTGCCACATGTCCTACCCAATCAAATATTGTGATCTACTTCGATACTTCAGCGTTCGGGAGTTTCAAACACTCCAACGCCTTTTTCCTCTGAAGTACTCCATACCCAAAGTTACAGATCGAGCGCCACGTGTCTTCCCCGATCAACGACTGTGATCTACTTTGGGACTTCGATGTTCAGGAGTTTAGAACATTCCAACGCCTTTTTCCTCCGAAGTATTCTGTATCCGGAGTTACAGATCAAGCACCACATGTCTTCCCCGATCAACAGTCGATATCCGTCCTTTTCACCACCTCGAGTGACTTGCGGTCAATGCTCCTTCGATTTCTTTCTTCAGGAGTAAATCTCTAGCCCCCATGTGTTCCAACAACGAATGGCTAGGATGATTCCTTACCTTTGGATATTTGGACAAACTTTGTTCAATGCTCCACTTCCTTTCCTCCAAAGTTCGCACTTCTGGACTCTGCAATCTGTCAACGCATGTCCCTCCCATATCGACGGTCACAATTCACTTCGGAAATTCAAGCTTCCGGATTTATTAACTCACGTGACCTCACTTTCCTCCAAAGTGGCTATCTTCCGAAATGGAATATTTGTTAACACATTTCCTCAACTGAAGGACGACTCGGATGAAATCTGGCTCTCTAACCTTCGGGAGTTCTTGTTCAACACATCCCCTTTTCTCCCAGAGTGACTTCCTCCGAAATGGTAGATCTTCCACCATGCGTCCCTTCCAATGGATGGCTAGGATGACTTTAGGACTCCAGCCTTCAGAAATCCTTGTACCTTCACACTTTGTTCCTCCTAGAGTGACTTCTCTCTGGAGTGCAGGATCTGATGACACCTGTCCCTTTGGGTTGGATGTCTCAGAATCTCTTTATCTCTTTGGCTCTTTAGGATTTTTTCAATGAAAAATCCTCTTTCCTCACATATTTGGTCAGCGTCAGGTTGACCACGGCCTCAATATGATGGTTCAAGGCTATCAACGTGACCCCAGAGATCTATGGCTAGTAACTTATGTTTAAGGGTCCCTTGGATCCCAGTGTGTGCCATTCCGAGAGGGACATCTAACAACCCCATCACTCGACACATGGGGATCTCGACGTTAATACTTTTGTCTCCATGATTGAACAGTCATGAGGGATCCTAAAGGATCCGTAGATCCATGGTCCACATCAACTTTGGGACTTCGGGACTTCAGGATTTTTGGTGTTACCAAACCTCTATCCTCCTGAAGTGGTCAACGTCGGGCTGACTATATCGTAGATCCAATAGTCGAGATAGTTCTCGGGCATCCTCATATCTACAGCCCATATTAAATTTGGGACTTTGGGGGATTCACCTCTTGTGCATTGAACATGTTCAATTCGTTGGACCTGCAAAGTCCGAAGGACTCTAAGGGTTAATGCTCGTGTTCCTCCTCCATATCCGACAATCGTGAAGAAATTCGACTCCTCCTGAACTAATATCATCCATTCATCTTTCAAACGAAAGTATATTTCCTTTAGGGGCTTGAAACTTGCTATTCTACCTGAGTTCTGTCAGCTCCTTAAATACTTAGGTATTTTGCGCTAATTCTCCTAAACTTAATGCTTAGAGAAATCCTTCACGCACCTCTTGCGCTCGTTTATCAACTCTAGAACTTAAGGGGGGGGGGGGTTCTCGATATCTTCCCTCCTCGCAAAGGATATTTTCACACATGCACTGCCTCTCCTAAGTTTGGACGACCCCTTCCTTCAAAACTACTGGGGGTGTCAACATGCACACGTGAGGCTATGCCCAAATTCAACAAATTCACAGTTCATTTATTTTAACTTGAGCCACCATAGGGCTCAAGCATTTATGTGTACAGGCCAAAGAATTTATTATTTTATTAAATACACAATTAGGAAGAATTGAAGGGATATAGTATAATCATTAAGAAAACATGTTCATCCCTGCAACATTCATAGGATACCAACTTTAATTCACAGTTACCACTTAAATACACAGGATATGAGAATACTTATCTATTACAGGTGGTAGCCAACTAACTGACTGTGGGTGTTCTTCCTTCCACTCAAACATAGGTTCATAGGCATCCATTCTTAGTGCTCTATCCACCCTCATGCCAAGCCATGATATCACTAGGGAATTTATGCCAATTCTCAACGATCCTTTCTCTTTCACATCTTCCGTGAGGTTTTTCAGGTGCTTCCTCGACATCAAACTCGCAACCTTCTTCTCAGGTCCCATTCTTTTCATACTCTTATATATTTATCTATCTGTAACAGCCTCAGAGAGGTTTATCAGATGCTTCCTCAGCATCAATCTTGTGTCCTTCGGCTCCCTCTCTGCTGGCTAGCTCCTCGCATTCTCCACTTTTATTTTTATTCTTTGGTGTGCCTTGCACGCACATCCCTCCTATCATGTTCCTTCTGTCAGAAGGAAACTTGGGTTAGTCTGGGTTTGCAGGACCCTATGGTACTTCAGGATGAACTTCCACAGCTAGACCATGCTTCTATTCATGGGGGTGGTTGAGGGTTCAACCACCATTCCTTTTCTTATTAATTGTTCTCTTATGATTCTCACATTCTTTCCTCTAGTGATATCATGGCTAGTACTTTCAAGGCTTCACCCCCATGGTAATTTATTGGCAATTAAACAATGATACATTTACAATGTTCCCATGCCACAACATGGAAATCCTAATTAATGATTAATTACAAGTTGGGGGAAACAGGGGTGTTACACTCCTCCTCTCTCGTCGGCATTGTTTTTTGATCCGAACTCGCCTCTCAGTTCCCAAGACTTTCATATAGTATCACCTCATCCTCCTTTCCCACTTGGAAGCCTGAGGTTTTTCTTCTTCACTCCTAACATCCTATGATATCTTTGACTGATATATCTCCATTTCCCTCCTGGAAATATGCATTACCACATCTACCCACCTAGCAATCTATGAGATCTCTGCTTGATATCTCTTCATTTCCCTCCTGGCAATATGAACCTTCATATATGCCTTCTTGATAGTCTATGAGATCCTTGACTGGTATCTTCTCCTCCTTGTTGATTTTTTCTCCAACCTCTGGTTCACAAATTTAAATCATCTTCTCTATGGCACTGAGGGTTTCAGCATGCCTCACCCACCTTCTCAATTCCTAGCATTGCCTCTTGGAAACTAAATATTGTATAGGCCACTTTTCCTTATGTTTCATGGGCCATTCATACTTCCATCTTCCTCCTACTTCCTACTGCATCTTCAGCATCAACCTGTCAAGATCCTCTCAGATCTCCCTGAGCTCTTTATCCCTCTCTACGCTGCTCACCTATTGGTGGTCTTTTCTCTGACCCTGTTATGGCCTTCAGTAGCCATATTCCTCCTCTACCTTCAAGAATGCAATTGGTTCTTCTCCTTCACCCCACCTGGTTTTTTACTTTTCCCGCTCTTCAACTAAGAGCACCATTGGCTTTCTCCTACATCCCTACTGGTTGTCTACTGACTATTGCACGCTTGCAAAAAATATTCACAAAGAATCAGTGCTCTGTCTCCATCCTCTATTTCATATTATCTATAAATAAGATCAATATCTGATACAACTTGATGGTATCAGACAAAAAATTCCTCCTACCTGCTACCTATAAACAAAATCGGTGGCTCTAATACCACTTGATCCAGACCCCGCCCTCTCCTAGGGTCTGCACAACCTCCCAAGCTATGGATATTTGAAATTGGGAGCCGAATCGGCTCTTTGGGCCATGATGAGCCCCTAAATCCTATACACGGGTCATTTTATTCCATGTGCATGTCCAAGAATAAACCTACAGCTCACACTAAGCCTCTTTTCCTTTTAAAACAAATTTCAGCCTTAGCTTCTTTTCTCTGGCCAACTACTCACGTGACCAGGGGCTAACCAATAGGTGTTGATTCAAATAAATTCGACACTTCACCACCTTCCAAAATGGTCGAACATTTAATTCTTCAAACACCCAAAATCCTGTAGGATCAATGGTCCACGACAAGCACCGAGATCGACAGTTCAAACATTTCCCCGGGGATTCAGGCTCTAGCAATTTATTTTGGCCATCCACAAAACATAACCCCTCATATCTCTCAACGCTGAAATGCCAAATTGTTTCTCCTCCCTCCATGTGTCCCCTTCCTGATCGACAACTAGGATGCTTTTGGGACTTCGGGAGTTTCCTTCTTGTCTACAAAATGACACAAATTCACCAAAGTGCCACGTCCCTAAACTATGGGATTCATCGTCATGCGTCCTCCTCCAATGGATGGTTGGGATGGACTCCAGCCTCCGGGCCTTCATGAATCCTCACAATGTTGCACTTTGTTTCCTCCAAAGTGTCGAACCTTCATACTTCCGGATCCGTTGCCATGTGTCCTTCCTCTGATCAATGGTACATATCAACTACAGACTTTGGGACTTCAGAGAGATCAAACTTCTCTTCCCTCTATTATCTCAGAGTGTCTATCCTCCAGATCTCCTGATCTGATGACGTCTTTCCTCGACGATGGACGACCCTAATGAACTCCAGGGATCTGAACTTTGGGAATCCTAGATGCTCCAACCTGTTGTTCCTTCGAACCCCCAAACTAATGGAGGGTCTAATCACCTGCCATGTGTCCACTCTGATCAATGGTTGGGGTGATTCCCAGACCTTCAAGCCTCTAGAAAATTCTTGTCCAAATTCTCCACTTCGCAAAACCCTCCGGAGTGCTAGACCTCCAGACTACCAGATCTCCTACCATGTTTCCCCACAAATGAATGGCCAAGATGAACTAAGACCTTTAGAAATTTGGAAACTTATTCACTTCAACAACTCTCACCTAAGTTCCTTCGGAGCTTCAAATCTCTTGACTTCATGATATAACACCACATGTCCTTGCCTGTTGATGGATAGGATCAGCTCCAGTACTTTGGAGCTTCAAAACTTCCTCTCCTCTGCACAAAAAGCATCCAGGTCTTTCGAACTGTTGATATGCTGAACCACCCTAATCTGACACATCGCTTCACCAATGAGCAACCCCAATTCAATTCTAGCTTCAACAATTCAGGAGTCTTCAACACTCCATCTCCTATGTTTTCCCAAACTGCTAATCTTTTGGATGCGCTCGATCCATGGACATGTTTCCTTGTTGATGGACGGTCCTGATTGATTTTGGCTCCTTGGGACTTCGGGGAACTTGCACCCTCTGCACCTAAGTATGGAAAACCTCTGGACTTCTGAAGTTTAAAGGACCCTCGGGTTTAAACATCATGCAACTCACCCGGGTCCGATGATTGTCGATCCACTTTCTTAGATCCAACGGTTGGAATCTGTTCCCCTTTCGTGTGCGCTCCTCTTCTACCTGGACTCTGGTCTAACGGACCAAATTAATTTCGACAGTAGATCTGATGGTTGTTGTATATTCTCCTCCTTGGCTTCACTTCCCTTCACTTAAATGAATGAATTTCTCAATTTACCAAATGTTTATCCTTTGATGCTTCCTCTGCAAGGTTGACTGCTCATCCTTTACTCGCACTGCACCTCCTGAGCTTTAAACTCTTTAAAAAATTCAAATGGGCTCGACCCTTGACTCCTCTAAATGGTTTCTTGCGCCTTCAAGGTACTTTGCGCTCATCCTCTTGAGATTTGGACTTTGAAATAAGTCCTCTTTGTTCTCACCTTACACTTCCCTCACATTCTAGGACTTAGACTTCTTTTTCCTTCCACACTCCTTTCATAGGCCTTGCGCACACTTTCTCTATTCCTCTTGAGAGTTCAACTTACTCAAGTCCTAAGGGTCTCGTCCCTTTGCTCCTTTAACATATTATTGTTTCCTCTCGACACTATGCTCCCTTCCTGCATAGTGTTCCTTCAGCACTCTCCTCGCTGACTTCTCTCTTCCTTCTGAGATTTTATAAACACTTCAACAGTGTGTTTATTTTGTTCACTTCTTGCACTCACCTCCTTGAGTCCTGAATTCTGAGAATTCACTTGCGCTCTCTGTGCAAACTTTCACTCCTCCTCCTGAGATTTACCTTCTGGTATTCCCTCTTGGAAACCACCTCACAGAACTCGAAACAAAGTTCTCGCATACTCCTTGTGCCTGCTCAATGCACTCCTTGCAAATCATCCCTTAGAGTATTCAACAACTCTAGTATATTTTCTTCGGAGTATTCAACAACTTTGATGTGCACTCCTTGCATAGTCCTCCCTTCTAAGTTTTTCAAATTTTTTGGTGTTCCCACCTGGCACTCTCTTCTCTAAACTAAAAACAGAGTTTGAACTCACTCCTTGCACTGGCTTCACAGAGTATTTCAATTACTCTGGTGTGCACTCCTTGCACAATCCTAATATCCCAGAACACTCAGAAAAATACAAATAGAGAATTTCTATCTAATTCTTGCAAACGAAATACATACATGCATCTAAATGCAAATCTAAGATATAAAGAAAAGATCCATAAAGTAAGAATTCATTACACATAAAAACATAGAAACCTCATATGCAGGAAAAATTAATTTTCTATTATATCTGAATGTTTATCTACAAAGATTTATAAAGTTTGGACTGCAGCAAAGTCTTTATCACTTTCTCTCCTCTCCTCTCTTGATCTCTCTCATGCTCTCTCCAAAACTAACTCCTAGCACTAGTGAATTTTTTATACAAGAGACTTTTTTACAAAAGAGGGGCTCCTCAAGCCTTCCCTCCAGCTACTCGCATTAAAGGAAATTAACTCCTATCAAATATGAATCAAATCTAAATATATCTACCCGTCAGCCATTAAAGGCGAAATTTCCCATTAAAATTACTCAACCTATACAAAGACAGTGGCTTGGATTTCATTGAGCCCTCAAACATTAATTGTCATTGAATTACATTAAAATTTAAAGTCACGCTCAAAATTTGAAAGGACCGGTGCGTCCTTCTTTGGGATCCACTTCCTCCAAGTGCACGAATGCACTAGATTTATGGCGTGTTGTTGAGGTGGAGTGATGTTCTTGCATCAACTTTCATTGTGACCGCAGCTCGAAACTATGGGCTTATCCACTCTGAGCGATATTCCTTTAGCACTTTTCTCTTTATTCTCCCATTGATGCAAGAGCATCAGATGAAACCCACACCATTGATTGTGATCAATATAATATCCAATGGCATAGATCCATAGCGCAAATTGAAGTTTCTTTATCGTTAATTTTTTGGAGGCTATGCTCTTTAGATATGGACTATCAGTTGATTTGGTGATGTGTCATTCCAAGATTAACTTGTGTGGTGGACAAGTTGCTAACATGCCACCATGTTGAGATGTGTGGACCATTTTTCTCAACAGTTAATTAAGACACAACTGTAGGATCATCCTTTTCATTGGGTGATTGTTTGGTCTTTGATCAACCCCTTTACCTTATCATGAGACTGGTGTTGGAACCAGGTTCTCCAAAAATTTCATTATTGCATTTTTCTAGAGTAATACTTCTTGAAGTACACTTTGTCGAAGTACACTTTGTCGAAGTACACTTCATCGAAGTACTTATATTATCTCCACTAGTATATCAGATGGTTGATATTTAATCTCCCCTTGACTGGATGATCTTGGCTCATCTTTAGGCTTCAACGAAATCAATGATCACAACTTAATCAGGCATTGAGATGAATAGTACTTATTTATTTTGGGAATTCGGCACTCTGGGACTCCAGGATATTACAACTCTCAAGTTTTTCAACTCCCTTGGAGTTATACCTTCTGAAGTGGTCATAAATTGACAATGACCGCTTACCGTTGGTTAACACCTCCTCTTACCGCGTTATCCTTCCACTAGCTTAATCCAATGGTTATGGCATGATCAATTTTTGAGATTGATGGTTCTTATTTATTTCGGGACTTCAGCACTCCAGGACTCCGGGATATTACAACTCTCAGTTTTTCAAATCCCCCAGAGTTATACCCGCCAAATTTCTTACGCCATCCTTCCACTGCTTGATCTAACTATTGATAAAAGTCCCGAAGGGATCTCAAATCGACGGTATGCATGATTTTGTTACTCTGGGACTCTAGGATATTAAAAATCTTTGTTGTTCAACTCCCCCGAAGTTATATAATTCAAATTTCTTATGCCATCCTTCCACTGCTTGATCTAATAGTTGAGAAAATTCCCAAAGGGATCTCATATCGACGATCTACATGATTTTGTTACTCTGGGACTCTGGGATATTACAACCCTCAATTGTTCAACTCCCCTAGAGTTATACCTACCGAAGTGCTTACCCTGTCCTTCCACTATAATCGATCGGATGGTCAAGAATTCACCTAAAGTTCCTTCTTGATCCGATGGTCTATGTTAATTCATGGTTTTGGCCTTCGGGGATTCCACCCATTTCTAACTCATTTATCCCCAAAATGGTCAACGTCGAATGACCACATAGCTTATCAACCTAGTCGAATGGTTGATTCTTTAATGGTTCGATCTGATGACTCTCATGATACCATAAATTTCTCAACTAGATCTTACAGCTCTCTCTTATCTACCTTCTCCCAAAGATTTATTGACCAAGGATCAATTCCCTTCATAGGTACAATTCCTCTGAGAATACTTTGGATTTACACTTGGATTCCAACTAAACCTCGGTCATTGATTTGTGCCTTCGATCAACGATCGACGGTTGTCATATCTCCCAACTATAACAGAATTTTCTCATAGTTCTAAAGGTGTTTCTATAGTTGATCTGTTGGGAATTTTATCCCAACAGCACTTCCTTAAGTCGCTTATTTTCTTGAGCTTTCCTTCGACCTTTCCAAAGGTCTTAATGTTGCATGCTCTAATTTCGTGAAACCTAATACACTATCTCTCTTGAGATTTAGGATCTAAAGACATTCTTTCTTAATGATAATACCATAATACCATGTCCAACAGTTATGTCCCATACCAGTCTTGTGTTTCAACCATAATCTCTAATACCAATATGTAATGTACCCATCCACCCCCAAGTCGGGCATGCTACCTCAAAAACTTAGTTCCAAACTGATTTCAAATTATGATACCATTTAATTATTAAATAAGCATGAAAGAAACATGATAACAACAAATGAAATAATAAATATCCATGCTACAGTATAATAATTTTTAAACATTCCATGCATATAAATAACTAGCAATCATTCATGTTATAACATATGAATCATAGAGACAATAATTAATAGACAATGGAAATAAATATGCAACAGAGAAACACATGACAGAGATAACTTATTTTTAATAAAATGGTTCACCAATTGGTTGTATACTAAGGATGTTCCACCCAACCATAGACATTATTGTTCCAATTCTCAACAACAATTTCATCCCCGATCCATGGATATGAATCCACATGGACGATTCCAGGGTGTCACTCATCTTTCCCAAACTAGTCAGCAATCAAGCTCTCACAGGTTCCTCAACACACGATAATCCAAAGTACACAAACTCTCTTCTCTCCATCCTGAACAACCCAAGAGAATGGACCCCTTCTCTGCCACACAATCCCTTAGGTTGTCCACCTCCTTCCAGGGCTCCAGTGCATCTACTCGAGAATATCCATGATGTGACTCTCAGGACTCGTGGTTGTGAATAAAATTTAGTACATGCCAATGAATCTCAAGCATGTAGGAATTAGTTCATGGCAGGAACACACCGGCAATCACTACATCCATCCAAAAATGGCTTCTCTCCTAACAAATTCCTTTTGTTTTCTTTTCCCCCTCCAATATCAAGGATGAATGAGCAATCATGAATGAAAGTGTGAAAGTGTATATGGAGAATAACCCCCAAACATCCCACGAGATGGGTTTAAATATTTACTTGAAAAAAAAATAATCACATGGCCTTTCCCCAAGAAGCACATGTAACCACTTGTCTCCATTAAGTAATTATGGGTAAATAAAATATGATAAATGACTTATCCCCTTAATCTCCCTCTCTCGTGGAATCATAGCCCCATATAATGCTTGGCCTTGTATGTCTTTCATCACATCAATGTATTTTATTATTAATAATTATCATAGAAAGACTCTTTAATTGTTTGGGCACTCAGGCCTTTCATCAAATAAACAAAATACATTATTTCATATGGGAACTCAAAACCTGGGTATTACATCACCCATATGGAAAGTGCCTCATTGGTGGGTTGTTTTTCCAACCTTTAGATGACAAGTGAGGCCATGCGCAAATGGACAAAGGTTCATCTTTTCCCCATTCTAGGTTATGATCCAAAATTCCTTACCTTGGAAAAAGGATTGTTGACCTGGATAACCATATCCATGGGTGATGTTGATAAAAAAATTATGTCCCGTTGGAGTTGGGGATAACGGTCTCTCTTCCTTAAGAAGTGGATTGTTGACTTTCATGCTCGAACAGAACGTTTGACAATCACCCATGTTTGGATTCAGATACATGGACTACATCTCATCCTCTGATCCGAGGAGGTTTTCAAGGAAATAGACAATGCCCTCAGCTTCTTCTATGAATCAGAATCCTCCTATAAAACCATGGATACATGGGAATGGAAATAATTTTAGTGGGGTTAAATATTTTTGGGGACCTTGCAGACTTCATCGCCATACAGTTAAGGAAGAAAAAATACCAACAAATTCTTGACTACGAGGGAATCCCATTTCGCTGCGAAAAATGTCACTCCTATTTTCACATGTAAAAAGATTGTGGAAAATCAAAATGGTATAATCTTTGGGTGAAGAAATCGTAACTCTCCACTCAGGTCATCTCGTTTAAATTAGATCCATCCCCCTTATCTTGAGTCGCATCCTCTATTCAGGATTCACAAGTAGAACAGAGAAAAAAGGGAGGCTCCATCTCAGGCATCAACATCTCTCTTGCATATGGTGTGGGAGAAGGCATCTCTTATGGTAAGTCAAACTCACTATTTGTTTATTCCTCATCTCCTTCTTCATATTCATTTTTGGTTAGCTCCCTCCCTCTCCCCATACCTTCCTTCCCCTCGACCACTGACCAGGACTTCCTCATCAGGATCTCAAGCCTCTTTGGTCCCCCCATCCCCCCTCTCATTCCCCTTACCACCTTTTGGATCATCCCTTCTGCCCCCCCACCCCCCACCACCCTTTCCCCCCTCTCTGCACCCTTGAGCCTCCAAAATATAATTTGAGATCCAAAATCAAAAATCCATCCTCCCCATCCTCAAGGTATCAAAGGAGGAATTGGATAGCTTCCTGAACAGGATCAAAAGACCCCTAAGTGTGGAAAAAAACCATATCTCTTTATTACACAAAAGAAACCAAATTCAGAAGTCCACACCGGAAAGAAATAATCATTAATTGGTCCCTTTAGAGAAATTTCCCCTACGCCCCCCCCCAAAATGATCATCCTCTCCCTCAATTGTAGGGGCCTATCCAACCCCTCAAAATAATATTCATTAAAAGGTTGGTGTACCTATACCAACCCTCTATAATATTAACACAAGAGACCATGTTGGAAGGTGAAAAAACACTCTCGACCATTTCCTCTTTATTTCTGGGATGGGATTTTTCCTCGGTG
The DNA here is from genome assembly GCA_009831015.1 of Picea engelmannii. Classification (NCBI taxonomy): domain Eukaryota; kingdom Viridiplantae; phylum Streptophyta; class Pinopsida; order Pinales; family Pinaceae; genus Picea; species Picea engelmannii. Next base: position 417,609 of record ML788201.1, on the reverse strand, counting down.
GATGAATCAGAACATTCGAGAGGCCTTATCATTGGATGGAAGGTGAAATATCTGAAATTAGTTAACTCCTAGGCTACAATATCTACCCTATGGGTTGTAATCCACTCTTTAGACATCGATTCAGAGTTGCATATAGAAAATTGTTGTGGGCCATATTCAAGAGACCGAGAGCAGTTATGGTCCAAGACTCTCCTCTATTCAATTCTTAAATAAGGACATACAATAATTAGGGGTGACCTAAACTTCACTCTTGTAGCTAGTGAGATCTAGGTACCCTTGGCACATATGGGTAACAATGTATAATCTATCATACAGATCTTGGAAGAAGCCATTTTTATTGATCTAGCTCCAACAGAACTCATTCCCACTTGGAGAAATATGAAAATTGGGGAATATTTCACTGTTAAACATATGGATCGTTATCTAATATCATAATCCCTTCTTGAAACCCCCTTTGGAATGAAAAAATGGGTCTCCTCTGGGGGAGAATTAGATCACAGCCTTATACTCATGGAGATTCCTCGAAGCTCCCCCAAATCCCTTGCCCCCTTTAAGTTAAACTCCTCCTGTATTGAAGATCCATCCTTTTTGTCTTGTATCAAGGCTTTCTAAGTCCCCTTTAATCCTACCCTCCCACGGTCCACCCCTATACAATTATTGGATAACTTAAAAAGGGTTAAAAAAGCATCCCAATGCTAGGGAAAAGAAAAAAAGACGCAAAGTCAATACTTGAAATTGAAAACAAAATATAGGAATGGAATGACTCTGAACCCTCCCATCCCCTTTCAAAACATCATTTGGAAGATATCAAATCCCTTGAAATATCTAGAATGAAAATTCTCCTCTATAGATCTAACATGAGAGGAAAGTGTGTGAATCAGAAGATCGGGTCCTTGGTGATGTAGTCTAGATGAACGAGATCACCCAGATGAAAAGTGACTCATTGGTGAGTCATTTTTCCAACCATCATATGATAGGTGAGTCCATGTGCAAATGGACGAAGGTTCATTTTTTCCCCATTCTCGGTTATGATCCAAAATTTATTACTTTGGGAAAAGGGTGGTTAGCTTGGATAACCAGATCCACGGTTGATTTTCATAAACTTCTTTTGTCATGTTGGATCTAGGGATTGTAGGCTCTCTTCCTTAATAAATGGATTGTTGACTTTGATGCTCGAATGGAACGTTTGGAAATCACCCTTGTTTGGTTTCAACTACATAGACTACCTCTCATCCCTTGGTCCGAGGATGTTTTCAAGGAAATAGGAAACACCCTGGGCTTCTTTTATGAAGCAAACTCCTCCTATAAAACCACAGGCTACATGGGGATGGAAATAATTTTGGTAGTGTTAAATATTTTTGGGGGCCTAGCAAACTCCATCACCATTTAGTTAGGGAAGAACAACTACCATCAAAGTCTTGACTATGAGGGCATCCCATTTTGATGTGGAAAATTTCACTCCTATGTTCACTTGGTCACCTGTACAAATATTATGGAAAATCACAATGGAAAAAACTTTGGGTGAAGTAATCATAAATCTCTTCTCAGGTCAACCCATATAAATCAGTTCCTTCCCCATTAGCTTGGGTAACACCCTCCATTTAGGATGCACAAGTAGAAGAGAGAAGAAAGAGAGGTTTTATCCAAGGCATGAACATCTCACTCCCATCTAGTGTGGGAGAAGGAATCTCTTCTGGTAAGTTAATCTCACTATATTTTAATTCCTCATCTTCTTCTTCATATTCTCTTTTGGTTGGATCCATCCCTCTCCCCATCCCTTCCTATCCTCTTACCATTGATTAGGGCTTCCTTGTCAGGCTCTCATGCCTCTTTGGGACCCTGGCCCCCCTCTCATTCCCCTTACCACCTGCTCAACCGTCCCTTCTCCCCCTCCCCCCTCCTATAACCCACCCCTTCCTTTTGTCCCCCACCCCCCCNCCACCCCCCTTACCCCTCTGCACTCTTGAGCCTCCAAAATATAATCCAATATCCAAGAAAACATTCCCTCCTCCTCGGACTCTAGGCATCAATGGAGGACTTGGACAACTTCTCGAACAATCTCATAAGCCCCCTCATCATGGAAACAAACCATATCTATCTATTGCACAGAAGCAAGCAAATTCATAATTCCACACAGGAAATTAAAAATCACTAATTGGGGCCCTTAGAGGAATTTCCCCTGCACCCCCTCGCTTAGAGGATGCATCAATACATTTCAGAGGCCTTATCACTGGATGGAAGGTGAACTCTCTCAAAGTAGTCAACTCATGGGCCACAATATCTACCCTTTGGGTTATAATCCACTCTTTAGACCTCGATTAGGAATTGCATATAGAAAATTGTTGTGGTCCATATTTGGTAGACTCTCTCATACATATCTTGGAAGCGGCTAGCTTTTTTGATCCAGCGCCACCAAAACTCATTCCCACTTGGAGAAATATGTGAACTGGGGAATTTTTCATTCCAACAATTATGAATCATTATCTACTCTCATAATCCCTTCTTGAAACCCCCTTCAAAATGCAGAAATGGGTCTCCTCTGGGGGAATCGGATCACAACCCTATACTCCTAGGAATTTCCCCAAGCTCCCAAAAACCCCTGGCCCCTTCAAGATAAAATCCTTTTGGCTTGAATATCCATCCTTTCTATCTTATCTCAAGTATTTTTGGGTCCCTTTTAATTCTACCCTCCCAAAATCCACCCCTCTATAATTATATGATAACTTAAAAAGTGCTAAAAAGGAAGCCATATGTTGGGGAAAAGAAAAAAAAAATAGAAAGATGCAGAGTCACTACTTGAAATTGAAAAACAGAATCCAAGAATGGAATGAATCAAAACCCTCCCATCCCCTTTCATAACATCACTAGGAAGATCTCAAATCCCTTGAAATGGCTTGAAAGAAAATTCTCCTCGACAAAGAGAAGGAATGGTGGCTAAAAAGTAGGGATCTATAGCTTCGAGATGGGGCGAAAACACTAAATTATTACATAATTTTTCAAATCGAAGTAAAGCCATAAATATTTTTTGGTATATAGATAGACCAAAATTCCCCCTAGCAACCTCCTTCTAGGACTAGATCAATTAGGTCCCTTGGAGTAATTTCCACTATGCCCCCCCCCAAAATGATCATCCTCTCCCTCAACTGTAGGGGCCTGGCCAACCCCTCAAACAATTTGGCCATTAAAAGTTTGGTGGCCTTATACCAACCCTCTATAATATTACTGCAAGAGACCATGTTGGAAGGTGAAGAAACACTCTCAACCATTTCCTCGTTCTTTCTGGGATGGTAATTTTTCTTGATGGATGCATCAGGACATTCAAGAGGCCTTATCACTCAATGGAAAGTGAAATATCTCAAATTAGTCAACTCATGGGCCACAATATCTACCCTCTAGGTTGCACTCCACTCTTTAGAACTCGATTCGAAGTTTCATATAGAAAATTGTTGTGGGCCATATTCGGGAGCTTGGGAGCATTTCTGGTCTAAGACTCTCCTCTCTTTAATTATTAAACAATGACATACAATAATTGAGGGTGACCTAAACTTCACTCTTGTATCTAGTGATATTTGGGGCCCCTCAGCACATATGGGTAACATTGCAAATTCTCCCATATAGATATTGGAAGCAACCCGCTTTATAGATCCATTTCCATCAAAACTCATGCCCACTTGGAGAAATATGAAAACCGGGGAATATTTCATTGCAAAACATATGGATCATTATCTAATATCATAATCCCTTCTTGAAACCTCCTTCGGAATGTGACAACGAGTATCCTCTGGGGGAGAATTGGATCATAGCCTTATATTCATGGAGATTTCCCCAAGCTCCCCCAAACCCCCTACCCCCTTTAAGTTAAAATCCTCCTCTATTGATGACCCCTCTTTTTTGTCTTGTCTCAAGGCTTTCTAGCTCCCCTTTAATCCTACCCTCCCAGAATACACCCCTCTACAATTCTTGGATAACTTTAAAAGGGTTAAAAAAGAATCCCAATGCTAGGGGAAAAAAAAATATGCAAAGTCTATACTTGAAATTGAAAAACAAATCTAGGAATGGCATGACTATGAACCCTCCCATCCCTTTTCAAAACATCACCGATAAGATCTCAAATCGCTTGAAATAGATCGAAGCAAAATTCTCCTCGAAAGAGAGAAGGAATGGTGGCTAAAAAGCAGAGCTCTATGGCTTCAAGATGGGGATGAAAACACTAAATTATTCCATAATTTTGAAAATTTAAGGGATTTAATCCTTCAAAGATGCTTAAATTATATATCCAAAGTTAATATGGGTATATAGTGAAGGGTTTGGACATGGATCTGCAGCTAAGGTTCTTGTTAGAAAAATGGGATCGCAAAGAAATAAAATTAAACAAATGAGGAAATAAAACACAGAAGATACATAATGAAATAGAGACATAGATATATGTGGCTCACCTAGTGTTGGATACGTCCACCAGAGAAATTTCTAGGTCCTTCCTTTTTATTATCCAACAAAATGACGGGATACAACAAACAGCGCATCCACTGTAACTTCCTCTTCTTTCACTCACATTCTCCTCTCTCATAATACAATATTCATGATGATACATAGCCGCAATAAAATTCCCTCATAAGAGAGGGTTTCCTTCTAGGGAAAAAATCCCTAAAATAACTTCTACCATCAAATCTACGACCTTATAATGAACGGTCCAGATTGACTACGAAATTACAATATTTTACAAGGCAATTTTTTCCAAAATTTTGCTTCAGGGGCACTGTCCCCGAATCCCCTTCCAGGGGGAGTACAAAAGTTGTTATCGACCCCCCCTGGACCCCCTTAGAGATACTTGTGGGGGGGGGAGGGGGGGATAATCCCCCCACACACCCCCCCCGGTTATGGAATGGGGTCCAATCACGGCTGAAACAAACCTCTGAATCAGGAAGATAATCAAGCTCCACAACCAACAATATCCCAATTGGAGACTAATAAAAACAACTCCACTGTTGTTGTACTTCTTGGACTATAATCCACCTTGGACCAGGAAAAATTTTCATCTTCACCTTCATACTTGAAGACCAACTGAAACTGAGAAAGAACTCAGTTTCTCCCTGGTTACTACCTTTGTTAACATGTTTGTAGGATTTTGTCTAGTATGTATCTTTTCTAACTTCAAATGTCTATCTTCCAAGATGGATCGTATGAAATGGTACCTGATTTTTATATGCTTAGTATTTGAATGGAAGGTTGAGTTATTTGAAAGATTAATTTCACTCTCACTGTCACAATACAACTTGCTACTCTCCTGCTTCTTTCCCAATTCCTCCATAAACCTCTATAACCAAATCATTTCTTTATTAGCCTCTATAGCATCAACATACTCAACTTTTGTTTTTGAAAGTGCAACAACTTTTTGTAGTTTCAAAATCCATCTTACTATTGTTCCACCTATATTAAAAGCATACCATGTGGTGCTCCTCCTACTATCTTTATCACCTTCCATATTTAAATCAGCATATCCCTGTAGAACAATTTTTGAACCTCCAAAACATAATGCATGAGTAGTAGTACCTCTCAAATACCTAATAATCCACTTTATTGCCTCCCAATGTTCTTTACCTTGATTGTTCATATACCTTCTCACAACTCCCACTGCATGTGCATTATCTGGTATTGTGAAAACCATCGCATACATCAAGATGCCAATTGTTGATTAATAAGGGACCCTGGACATGTATTATATCTCCTCTTGTGTCCCGAGACACATTTATCTGGTTAATTTGAAATGATTGGCCAAAGGTGTACTAGCTAGTTTTGAATTCTGCATTCTAAATCTCTCCAACACCTTCTATATGTACTCACCCTGAGACAATGTCAATTTGTTATTTTTCATGTCTCTTGTTATTCTCATACCAAGGATTTTCTTTGCAACACCCAAATCCTTCATCACAAATGAATTAGCTAATTTCTTCTTGAGCACATTTATATCTTGCATATTAGACCCTGCAACAAGCATGTCATTTACATACAATAGAAAGATAATATAACTTCCATTTTCTATCCTTTTAAAATAAACATGGTGATCATAATGACATCTACTATAACCTTGTTCTGTCATAAACCTTTCAAACTTCAAATGCCACTGCCTTGGATCTTTCTTTAGGCCATACAATCTCTTCTTCAACCTGCATACCAAATTCTCCTTTCCTTTGACCTCATACCCATGTGGTTGCTGCATATAAATTTATTCCTCCAAATCCCCATGGAGAAAATTTGTTTTTACATCTAACTGTTCAAGATGCAAATATTCTACTGCCAAAAGACTTAAAATAGTCCTAATTGAATTTATTTTAACAACATGAGAAAATATTTCATCAAAATCTATACCTTTATTTTGTGCAAGCCCCTTTACAACAAGTCTAGCCTTGTACCACTTTTTTCCTCCATCTTCTTCCTTCAACCTTTAAACCCTTTTATTATGCAATGCTCTTTTTCATGTAGGAAATTGAACTAAGTTCCAAGTCTGGTTATTTACCAAGGAATCCATTTCCTCTTTCATCCCTTGCTCCCACTTCCCTTTAGTGTCTACTTACATTTCCTCTTCATAACATTCTGGTTCACTATAATCATTCAACAATAAATAATATAATGAAGGAGAGTATCATTCAGGGGGGTTTGCTTAACCTGGTATATGTTCTAACAACACTTACAAGAGTTTGAGGTACATGATTCTCATTTTGTTGTACATTTTGATTGTTTTGTACCTTTGGAATTTTGTTTTAAGTGATCTCATCAAGCACTGTAAGAGGATGTTGTAATGATCAATCTTGGATGTTCCTACTAATCTAAAGTAGTAGGTTGTTGGTCATGTAGATGTAAGCCAAATTGGCTACAGGGTTGTCCTTGTGTAAATAAAGAAGGTATGATGTTAATTTTATCTTGGGTGTATACCAAGTTTAGGTATGTAACCTTTTATTCTTAATGAGTAAGACAACAAGAGAGAAAGATGCTCAAGGAATGTTGGTTTTCCCTTTTGGGTTTCCAGGGTAAAATCTATGTGTATTGTGTGTTTTCTTTGTCATTTTTTTTCTAGATTAAATATTTCTTCCTCTCTTATTTTAGGTTTAGTGTGGAAGTATTATTTCCTAACATGTGGTATCATAGATTAGTTTAACAACCTTGGATCTGAGCTGTTGGAATATTCAATAATACTGAGACGGGGGTGAATCAATATTAGGCACTTTTTACCATTTTTAATTGAAACATGTAAACATTGAGTTATCAACATTTTATCACTTGTGATTGCATTCAAGATACCATAAACATATAACCACATATACACAGTACACAATAATTTTACGTGGAAACCCAAATGCGAGAAAACCATGGAACATTTTTTAATATATATCTTGAATATTACATCCACAAGAAGCACCAACTTCCAAGATTCTCCAACACCAACTAGAAGGAGGCTCCAACCTGAAGGAAGCTACAACTCCCTATATTCTCTAGCTCCAACTTGAAGGAGGCTCCAACCCCGTACTTTACAGGCTCCAACTTGAAGAAAGCTCCAACTCCCTAGATTCTCTAGCTCCAACTGGAAGGAGGCTCCAACCCCCTTTTGTTTCCCCTTCCTTCCTCCCTTAAATACAAATAATAAAATCAATATGTCACTATTTTTGTCACTAATATTGATACATCACCATCATAAAAATCGGTTCAACCCAACAAACACATAAATATTATTCCAAGATCTCCAATAATATTCCCCAAATCATATACCCAAAATCACGAAGATATGCATCAAACCATGTGCCCAAAACCTCCAAGATATACCTCAAGCATGTGCCAAAACTCCAAGATATGCCTAAAAGAATATACCAAAACCTCCAAAATATTCCTCAAAGCATATTCCAAAACCTCCAAGATATTCCTCAAAGCATATTCCAAAACCTCCAAGATATTCCTCAAAGCATATGCCAAAACCTCCAAGATATAAGCCTCAAGACATATAGAAAAACATAAATTTCATCATGTGGAGACCCTAATGCATGAGATATCGGACCATCAAACCTTCTTCAACTTCAACATCAAGAAGAGAACATCTTCCTCAAACTCACAGGACTAGACTAAGCAACGAGTGTGGCTTCGCATGACAAGTCTTAGACAACCAGCGGGGTCCTCGCAGGACACCCTATACTTGACCCATGGGGGTCACCTTGGAGATGGTTTCTAAAAAACCCTTGTCACATCTGCAACTCCAAGAACTCCATCCTTCACATGATTCTTCTACTTCGCTTGTGCTAAGATATCGCAAGTTTTCTGGATGATGAAATAAGAGGCTCTTGATGTGAATTTATATCCTTCCAATTACCTCCTTTACTTGTATCTAGGGTTGACCTATAACTTCTTGTTTCAACCATTTTTATCCTTTACTTGATTTTAGGGCCGACTTTATAACTTCTTGTTTGCAATCGTTCAGGGGAAAATTTTACATGATCATATTTAAGAGGGAATATCTCCTCAACCGTGACGAACCACATGGAGTTCCACCTACCATTTGAAATGGATTGACAAGGAATATCAATTCGTAGGGGTTTTGCATGCATTTTCAATGTCATTCATACTCTTTTCCTTCAATCAATTTTTGGCTTCATGACCACACCTCTGGGGCTTCCTAGCCATATCTTCAAGGCTTCTTGAACATACATTGTAACGTATTTTCTTGACAACTAGGGATTCTTATAGGATTCTTGAAAGTGTCTTCATGTGAGGGCCATTATTAGAGATGGTCCATAAGGGGACTACTTTGGAGATTCCTTCAAATAAACCCATCACTTCTAGAGGCTTATGGACTTGCTTCAAGGATTCTTCTAGGGTTGACATCAATGAAAACCGATTTTCCAACAATCTCCCCCTTTGGAATTGATGGAAACACTCATACTCCCCATGTGACCATTTCTACCCCTATCTTAATGCTCTCAATATTTATCTCCCCCTTTGACATCAATGGAAAAGGGTAACTCCCCCTGCCAATTTTTCTCCCTCTGTCTTCTTTGCAGAATGCCATGTGGATCAATGTGGAGATTCTTGTATATTCCTCATTTCCCCCCTTCCATGGCTTCTTTTCCATTGGCACTTCCTATTATTGTAATCCACTAATGTATATTAAAAGCATTCATGTCACGGTTCCTTCATCATTTGACTTTAAGTCTTCATGATGGTGACTTTCCTTCTCTTTTGCACAAATTCCAAAGAGGATGTGTTCTTCATGTCGTTTCTTCTTCACTACTTTGACATCAATGACATAATCACCAACGAATGACTATGACATCAAACACCATTCAACAATATCCCCCTTTTCAGTATAACTCCTCCTTACAGTTTCTCTCCCCCTATCTTTTTGTGCCTCTTACAGCTTACCTTCCTGTGACTAGCTAGTTCCACCTGTAAATATGTTTCTTGAACATTCCTCTCAACGAGTCCATCTTCCTTTTTGTAATCCCTCCTGAGCTCATCCTTTCATCCACTGTCATGCATCTCCTCTGATTTTTTTATAGATCTATCAAATGTATTATGAATTTATATCTTGTCCATATGTCACAAAATTTTCCATGACTCTACTACTCAATTGCACACAATGTTGACCCATCTATCACTTTACTATTCTGAAGACTTCTCCAAATCTGTTGCATTGATCACCACATATTCTTTCTTCTCAATCTGAATCAAATATGTCCACAAGTTTGATATATATTCAAATCAAACTCTACAAGTCTGCGACAAGTACACATTCTCGAATGAACATATCCATGCTTGAATACATGCTTGGAATCCTCTATACAATCATGAATATCTGCCTCAAAAGAGTGCCAATGATATTCCCCATAACTTCCAGTTGACTTCTTCATACCTGCTTGGAGATGTTCCAAAAATCTCCCCTTAATCAACCAATCTGTTACGAGACATTATGTACCTCTACCATCATACCATTCATAATTTTCCTTCCCAAAATATGCAAACACTTCGGACTATCTGAAAGATAGTTCTCCAATCTGTAATAATTTTTTCTTAGACTCCCCCTATTCAATATTCACATTACTAGGAGTATCCAAGCCATATTACTTAGAACAATATATAAACCTATTGTACTATAGGATCATCCTTTTGAATCTTGACATCTTCAATTTTTCCTTCAGATTTTTCATGATTTCGCAATTTTGTAATTGCTATGAGTATGATCTTTGGGAGTTATTCATTCACCTGTTCTTCTTTTTTTTCTTTCTTCTCCAAAACTTCTTGTATATGATATTAGTATTTTCCTTCAAGGAAGACTCCATCATGCTTCTACAATCATGAGCTATGTGTCCATAGTTGTGGCATTTGTAGCATTCAACATTGTAGGGGGTCACATAAACATCTCTTTACTGAACATTCCTTCCATAAACTATACAATCTATAGCTCCAAAGTAATTACAAGTAAAACAATAACCAATAAAGAAACTTTGATACCTAGAAGCAAGTGATCCTCTTTGTGATGCAATCCTTTTGAATTCATGCCTTGGATGATCACAATATTGTGTTCTATTATTTCCTTCATAATGATTGAAGATTCTTTGATGCCTAGAGGTAGAAGGTATTCTTGGAGATACACTTCTTCTTCATTCATTCCTTTCCATTGTTGATTTCTAATTTCATGTTCCTTTGATTGGATGATCTTCTTCTTGAATGATCTCCATTACCTAAATATTTTCCTTTGAAGGTTTGCATTCTTCCTTGTGGTTGGGACCTCTAATGACTTCATCATAACTCTTTTTTTCTTCTCCTTTTTCTGTTGTCATGGATCTTGAACCCTTCTCAATATGAATTTTCTTATATACTAGTCTAGACTTCTCATAGCATGGCCTTTGATTTTTTATTATTCCATCCAATATTTTGGTATTTTTTCCAAGGTTATATCAGACGTACTTTTGAGGTTCATTTCTTAGTGATATTATTTCATCTTCCAATGACTCGTTTATTTTATGCTTTTCTCCCAAATCATTTTTTAGTGTTTCTTCAATCACTCTAGCTTCTTCCAGCTAAACCTTTAGATTTATGATAATCTGTTGGACTTCTTCATAATTTTTGTTGGGGTTTTTAGAATTCTCCTTTATATTGATCAATTATTCCTTTTGTCAGGAAATGAGAAACACTTCCACACTAAACCTAGCAAAAGAGAAGAAGAATTTGATCAATAATATAAATGACAAAGCAATCACACAGTACATAGAGATTCTACCCTGGAAACGCAAACTGGGAAAAATATTTTCCTTGAGAGTTCTTCTCTCTTGTTGTCTTATTCAATCTGAATAAAAGGTTGCATGTCTAACCTTATTCCACACCTAAGACACAATCGACACCATACCCTATTTCATTTTCAATAATAACCATGTAGTCAATACGTCTTACATCTACATGACCAATGACCTACATCTAAAAAATTCTCTAAAGATTGGCTATCTTATGATTCATTGATTAACCTTTAAAGCCTTACAAAATTCCTCTGTATAGGATTTACAATAGGACAAACCATAAATACATGGCACCCAAAAATGGTTACAGATCCATGCAGATCATTGGCTACAAATCCCACGAATCTCAAGATTCTGTTACAGTCAACTCCAATTTTGATTACTCGTCAACTACCAATCGGCCTTCATTCAGTCTTCAAACATTTGCCACATGTCTTCCTGTCAACCTCTTGTCGGTTGACCTCTTAGACTTGTTTTCAATGCCTTTACCATGTCAAACTGTCTTAACCTTCGACTTCGACATTACTCGATTGACTAACCTTGACCTTCGACTTGCTATCGATCTACCTCGACCCTCGATCTGCTATCAATCCACCTCAACTTTGATCATCAATCGATCCACCTCGACTTCGAATTTCACTTCCAAGAATATAACAACCCAAAATTATCCCACTTGTTGTCTTCTTTGCTAAAACTAGGAGATTCATGAACTTTCATTCACATACCCAGTGCAGCAATGCCCATTTCCTCTTTGCACTAAGAGAAATTCATAGAACTCACAGACTTGGTCAATGAGTCTGCTATGTTTTCCAATCTGTCTAATTTCTCCAGCATCACCTTGTTACTTTCCACCATATCTCTTACAAAATGGTATTATATATCAATGTGCTTAGACTTCGAATGATAAGCAAGGTTCTTTTCCAAAAATATTGCACTTTGACTATCGCAATTTATCTTCATAGCTTTCTGGTAAAACATGATTCCTAAAAACAACCTTTGCAGCCACACTACTTATATTCTTCCATGAGTGGCTACCATGTATTCAGCTTTTGATGTTGACAAGGATACGATTTCCTATCACTTACTCATCCAACTTATTACTCCATTGAACATCTTGAATACATATCTATTGTTTGACCTATGTCGATCCAGATCTCCATCCCAGTCGGCATCGACAAATCCATGTACATTTAATTTACCATTGTCACCTCTAGGTATTCCTTGGTAGAATATATCATAGTCATTCATGCCACACAAATACCTAAATATTTTCTTGACAACTGTCTAGTGCTCCTTTCAAGGTGTTGACATGTACCTTCTCAACACTCCCACTGCATAGGAAATGTTTGGTTGAGAGAACACCATCACATACATTAGACTACCAAAAAAACTTGCATAGGGAACACGTTCCATGTCCTTTATTTCTTCCTTTGTCTTTGGACACTATTCAATAGTTAGCCTTGCTCCCACGGAAATTGGCACCTTCACCGATTTTCAATCCTATATGTTGAAATGTTTCAGAACTACTTCAATATACTTTGTCTCATTCAACCAAATATTTCTAAAGGCTCAATCTCTCTTAATATTCATTCCCAAATGAAGTTAGTTGCACCAATATCCTTCATGTTGAACTTGGAGGATAGTTGCTTCTTCACCTCCTTTATTATGTCCATGTTGTTTCCAATCAACAACATGTCATCGACATACAAAGATACATATATGAAATGCCTACCTTCGTCTTTGGAATATATGCAGTGATCAACTTCGCTTCTCACAAATCCCAAACTAAGGATGTATGTGTCGAACTTCTAGTACCACATCATTGGTGATTGCTTTAGACCATAAAGGGATATTTTTAGTTTGCACACCAAATATTTCTTTCCCTTTACTACAAATCCTTCAAGTTGTTTCATGTAGATTTCCTCTTCTAGGTCTCCATGTAGGAATGTTGTCTTCAAACCCATCTGTTCTATTTCCATATCAAATGATACAGCCATAGACATTAGTACTCTAATGTAATTTAATTTTGTAAAACGGGAAAAAATCTCACGGAATTCGACTCCCTCTACTTTGGAATATCCTTCCGCTACCAACTGAGATTTGAACTTCTAGACCTCTCTTGTGGCGTTCATATTCTTATTGAATACCCATTTGATACTGACAAGATTTCTTCCACTAGGTAACTTGACTAAATACCATGTCTCATTCTTGTGCAAAGATTCCATCTCTTCAATCATGGCATCCTTCTAAAGTTTACCCTCTTCTAATTCCACTGCCTCACCAACCGACTTGGACTCATCATCGATGACAGTTAACACAAATGAGGAATGGAATTCAGGAAGACTATACATTATGACTAGTTTTCTTAATCTTTATGACCTCCTTACTTCCAAAGTCTGGTGTTCCACGTCTTCCTCTGATTCAGTCGACTAATCTGAATCATCTTCTTTGTTCCTCAGTTCAAAACACACTGTCTCAATATTATTCTCAGTCTAAACAATTTCCTCAGGCTCAGAATTACCTCTGACTTATCTAAATACCACATCTCGACTATACACTATTTTCCTTGATGCAGGATCCCAGAGCTTATATCCTTTCATTCCTTCTTTGTATCCAATGAAAATACATTTGACTACCTTCTTGTCCATCTTGCTCCACTTTTCCTTGGGAACATGCACAAATGTGTCATAGCCAAATACTTTGATATGTGAAACTGAAGGATTCTTACCTGACCATACCTCATGTGGATTCGTTTCAGATAGCATCAATGAAGGAGACATATTCACTATATATATATTGCAGTGTTGACTGCCTCCGCCCAGAATTATTATGTGGGCCCAACACCACTAAGCATGCTCCTTTCCTTGTCCATCAACGTTTTGTTCATTCTCACGAAAACTCCATTTTGTTGTGGGGTATATGGTGTGGTATTTTTGTGTGCTATTCCCCTCTACTTACAAAATTGATCAAATTATTTTCCACACAATTCACCACGATTGTCGGTTCTCAACACCTTAATCTTCTTATATGTCTGGTTTTCTACATGATCTTTAAACTCTTTAAATTTCTCAAAAACCTCGGATTTCTTCCTTAGGAAATATATCCATGTCTTCCTGGAAAAATAATCTATGAAGGAGACATAATACAAGGATCCACCAAGTGAAGGCACTGTAAACCGGGCCAAACACATCACTATGCACCAATTCTAGAATCTTATTTTCCCTTGTCTCTCCAGATGGGAACCTCACCCGAATTTGTTTTCCATATATGAAATCTTCACAAAAGTCGAATTCTAAACCACATTCAAGAAAACCTTCGACCATACCTTTGTTGTCCATAACTTGAAGTCTTTTTTCTCCAATGTGTCCCATCCTCTCATGCCATAGCATGGTCGGGTCAACTTTATCATGTCTTTTTGAGTCAGTTTGTACCGACTCATCCCGAGTCAGGTTGATTTGAGTCAAATTTGAGTCAACTTCAGGAGAAATGATGTTGTTTCATCCATTGGATTTGGCATTGCCTAAAATCTTGTATAGGGTTCCTATTTGAACTCCTTTCATTAAGACCATCACACCTCTAACCATGTTACATGAATCCTTCTGAAACAAAGTGTGCACTCTAGCACCACTCATCTTACTCATAGATATCAAGTTTCTTTCCAAACCCAGAATGTGTAGCACACCTAGAAGGGTTATTTTCCTCCCATCATACAGTATCAATCGAACTCTTCCTCATTCGAAAATTTTTGTTGTCAAGTCTTACCCAAGAACACATCACATTTATCATATTGTTCATACTCACAAAACCATTCTCTATGTGGTGTCATATTATAGGATGTTCCTGAGTTGATCAACCAAACACCTTGATTCGACTATGTACTGGTCGACGCCAAGTACACATCACCTCCCTTATCTAGGGTCATGTTTTTCTTAGTCGACTGCTTCTCGTCATATATTGAATTCCATCACCCTCAACTTACAATCCTTTTTGTAATTCTCATCTTTACCGCATTTCCAGCATCTTCTTGTCGAATGAACCAGGGATTTAGATCTACCCTTCAACTTAGACTTTCTACTGGATAATTCTCCTCTATCTCTTTCAATCGGTTGACCTCTCACCACTAAAGCATCTTTGGTTGATCCTTCCATGTTCTTTCTTCTCATTTCTTATGATAGTAGAGAAGCAACCATGTCTTCTAGCATTGTTGTGGTTGTAATACGCCCTATATCCATGATTAAGCTATATGAGGAGTATGGAAAAGAATATAATAGGATTATACACGTCTCCTCCTTAGTGATTTTAATATTCACGGACAATAACTGGCCTAAAATGGTATTAAACATATTTAAATGCACAGTCACATAACTTCCATCACTCATTCTCAGAAGATACAATTTTTTTTCTGAGAAACAACTTATTTACCTGAGATTTCGACTAGTATAGTCTTCCCAGCTTCTCCCATAGTTTCTTGGTTGAATCTTCAATTGAGACATTCAGCAGTACTGAATCTACAAGATAAAGTCAAATTGTACTTCTTACTCTTCGTTCGAGTGTCTCCCATTCTTTCGTCGACATGCATGTCGTCTGGGTAATTGGACAAATCATTTTCCATTGTTCTCAATCTACAATAAGATCGACCATTTTAAGCTTCCAAAGCTCAAAATTTTGGCCATTGAATTTTTATATCTCCATTCTTGAACTACTTTCCATTCTTTACCACGATCTTTCACACAATTTATGACTTACAACTCTTACTGTACCTAGGGTTTAGTTCTCATATTCAAGATTTGTAAATCAAGATCTGATACATGTGTCAAATCTTAACATATCTCTAATACCACTTGTCAGTAAATGAGACACACTTCCACACTAAACCTAGCAGAAGAGAAGAAGAATTTAATCAAGAACGTAAATGACAAAGTTGTTGAAACACACACTGACACTGAGAGGGGGGGGATGAATCAATGACTGGAACTTTTGGATACTTTTCACACTTTCATAGATTACCTAAATTAACTTAATAAGATACATGTAGTGCAATTAATTATTCATAAACATGTATAACACAAAATAGATGAAGTAGATAAAATATCATTCTTTTATTTATTTAACATGAATGAATACATATAAAATCAATCCTTTAATATCTTCAAATTCAACTGAATATGAGAGATCCAACTCTATGATACAATACCCAACTTGTACTTCTCAGATCCAACTGAGATGTGAGGAATCCAATCCTCGTGACAAGACTCAGCCTTTAAACATGCACCAACCTGATAGAATGAACTTTCATTCAATCCATTATAATATATAATATATATATCCACCAAGACACATTCTTCCCTTCATACTCCTTTACTTATATAGTCCTCCAAAGGGTGCCACTTTGAAACAATGTGTCTTTTTGGAATGAAACATTGCACCCCTTCATTTAATTAACACAAATGGTAACTTTTATTAATTGATTTTCGTACACCAATTTACATGGCTATTTTCATATGAATATTATTGAGTGATGGAAATGAATCTTACAATTCAATGACATGGGTTTTTTGCAAAACATTCCCAATTATCCAACACGTGAGAAACTTCCCCAAAAAGTGTGCAAGGTGGCCGGTACAGGAATTTCTTTGAAGGTAACTTGCAAATATTTTCCTTTCGTCATCGAATGCCAAATCGACTTCAATACATATTACCTTTTCATGAATGTCTAAATCGACCTCCAAATATCTCCTTTGTTGGTGATTATTTAAAATCAACTTGTAAACATTTTACTTGATGGTTGTATTAAAATTGGTTCCCTCTCAACTGCTAGTCACTAAAGATTTGACTTAGTCTCACCCTTTTTCATATTTTCTTCATCATTCGACCAACAAACATCTTTTTGATCGACTTAACTAGGCGAAATTTCGACTTGAGTATTTCAATTCTAGTCGACCCATATTGCTTGAACCTTGACCCAAATTTTATTTAAGTTTTCTTCGACTTCGACCTTTAGGTTACTTCTTTCTTGGAACAAATCAACTTGGAAGAAAACCGACTTGAGAAATTTGACTTTGGTCGTCTTGACTTGCTTTGTCTAACTTGTATTTCTCAACTCAATTTTCCTTCAACTTCGACCTTCATTTGGTCGACTTGTCTTCGACTCTTCTTAAAATCGATCGACTCATCTTCTCCAAATTTCATCAATCTACAGGCTTGTAGTCACTCAACTTGTCTTTGACTCGTCTTGCAGTCAATCGACTTCCATATAGTCAACCTTATTGTTGTTTGAATCGATTTGACTTGTGACTCGATGGTGTCAGTTCTTACTCACCGAACATCCACGATTGACATTTTGTCTCATCTCTGAATTTGTTAAGCCCTAATATTAGCTCATTACACCTTAATTGGGGCATATTAAATTAGTAATTTTATTTTATTTATGTCGGCTTTATTCCATTAGTTGTAATTATACCTCCTAGTCTCCTATATATACCAAGGAGACATTTTCATTTGGAATCATCTTGTATTTGAACATTTATGTGGGGTAAAAGGAGGTTGCCCCCTCAAAGAGACTTATTATCTGAAATTATCTCTTTTTCAAGGCATCAAGTACTTATTCTGATGTTTTTCTATGCTATATTGATATTTGGTTCTTAACATATGGTATCAGAGCTCAAGGTCTTGGGGTTTCACTGCTACATCTGAGACACCGTGGAATTTTCACTATAACTTTTTTTCTACAATGATTCAGAAGGAACCTCTTGGAGGATACTTATTAGACGGATCAAGGTACGTTGGGTTAAAATTTCATCTCCTGAGGCCTTATACTTTCAGAGATACAGCCTTTGTAAGACAGGGTTCTGGAATCATCTTGAATTGAGTCATTGCGGAATTTTCACTATACAATTTTTTTTGTAATGTTTCAGAACCTAAACTAAGAAGGATATTCTCAAAAATTAGTAAGGTATCTATGGTAGCAATTTCAGCTTCTAGGTCATCTCAAATTTTTATATACACCCTATGGAAGATAGGGTATCCGATTAGTCCTATTGACTAGTCTCAAGCAGATGTTCCAGGTAATAAATTTGAGTGAGACTAGTTGCATTGGATAGTGGACAACCCTTAGTAGTTATTTTATGAGTTTCATAATTTTATATCAATTATTTTGTGTGGGGCACGCTATACAAGTGAGATCTCCTGGAAAGGACAAAAACCAGCAAGTTGTGAGGAAGTTACCGTAAATTCCACTTGGCACATCCAATTTTTATCAGACCTGTGGCATTGAAGAGAAGAAATATCAGAGACCTACAAAAAATGAAAGTTCATACTCAGAAGGGCTGAAATTTTGGAGATACAATAAAAGGAAGATTGTCTAGCAGAACTACCTCAAAATCAAGGTTTAAAGTGATATTTGGCCAACATGCCACCAAAAAAGGGAACTTCTACACCAAATAAGCCTCCAAACAATCCTACTTGGACTCTTGATCAAGGTGAAGAAATGCATAGGGACATAAATGATTTACAAAAGAAGACAGTAACCAAAGATGAACTACAAGAGATGATGGATTCAATGGAAGATAAGTTGGATACTAAGATGGATGATTTAAAAGGGGAGATCATGGAAGGATTGAAAAATTTCCTAATAGAGAGGACACTTGAAAGTGAAAATGTGTCCCATGAAATTCATGATGAGGACACAAGGAAGGTGAATCAAGAATGGAGAAACTCCAACTTTGGGTTGAAGACAAACCACGTTCTTAATATCGATATGAGGAAGTTTGATGGAAAGGACCCAATCACATGGATACTTCAGATGGAGCAATTCTTTGATCTACATAATGTGCCACATACACAAAAGGTATGAATTGATTCTTTATATTTAGAACCCAATCAATTTGTATGGTATTGATGTCTTTGTTCTCACAAATCACTCGTCACTTGGACAATTTTCACAAAAGAAATGATAGCACACTATGAGGATACAACAAGCAATACCTTCTTTAGCCAATTGATAAATCTCAAGAAAAAGGGTTTAGTTACCGAGCACATTGAGAACTTCTAAAGATTGAATATAAAGGTAACAGATATTCCAGATGAGCACTTGATTAATTAGTGTATTCATAGGAACTTTAAAGGATAACATTCAACATGAGGTTCGTCATTGGGAACCCAAATCATTAGAGAATGCATTTAAGGTGGCAAGAAAAGTTGAAAGTAAAAATATGGCTATGGCTACTAGAAGGACCAATCCTAACATCTATAGAGAGAATAATGCTCCTTCTTCTAAAACACCTCAACCTACAAGGTTGACACCTCAACAATTGGAGGAAAGAAAATCAAAAGTTTTATGATTTAATTGTGACAACAAGTACAGTAAGGGACATAAGTGTGGTGAGAAGAAATTATTCTACATAGATTGTGAAGAGGAATAAAAACAAGAAAAAGAACCATCTCAAGATGAAAACATAGAAGCAATTTCATCTGAAGAGTTAACTCCCATGATATCGTGTAATGAATTGGTTGGAATTAGCACTCCTCAAACCCTCAAGATCGAAGGATACATCAAAAAGAAAAAGGTAATAGTCCTAATTGATTCTGGAAGTACTCATAATTTCATTCACTATAAATTAGCCAAAGCTCTCAATTGCTTTGAATATCCAGTGCCAGAGTTTCAAGTAATGATTGCAGATGGAGGAACTATCAATTGCTCAGGAAAATGCAATAAGATCAATCTTACTATGGGGTAATATGCAATGAATAGTCCAATGATTGCTATACCCATGGGTGGTTCTGATGTGGTACTAGGAATCCAATGGTTACAATCATTAGGAACAATGGATTTTAATTTTCAAGAACTTTTCATGAAATTTTCATTGGAAGGAAAAGAAATTGAGTTAAGAGGTATCACAAGGAAACCCGATCAGGTGATAATCTCTAATGGCATGACAAATTTATTTTAAAAGGGGCATCAAGGTGTTATTGCACAACTATGCTCACTAGATGTTCAAACATCTAAGCCATCTATTCCTCAAGATCTCCAAGGGATCATTGATAAGTATTCCAAAGTATTTTAAGATATTCCCGAAGGTCTTCCACCCACTCAAAATCATGATCATGAAATTCACCTAATTCCTGGGCGTGTTCCTCCTAACATCAAGCGATACATATACCTTTATGCCCAGAAGAGTGAAATTGAGCGCATGGTTGAAGAAATGTTAGAGGTTGTCATTATTAGACCTAGCTAAATTTATTACTCTGCACCAATGGTAATGGTATTCAAGAAATATATCTCATGGCGTATGTGTCCAGATTATAGAGAGCTCAACAATATCAATATTAAAGATAAGTTCCCCATTCTTGTCATTGATGAATTGCTAGATGAACTACATGGAGAAATATATTTCACACAATTGGATCTCCACTCAGGGTATCATCAGATTAGAATGAAGGAAGAAGATATCCCAAAAATAGCATTCTGAACTCATGAAGGCCATTATGAATTTTTAGTCGTGCCTTTTGGCCTCACAAATGCACCTTCCACATTCCAAGGGTTGATGAATTCCATTTTCAAGCCCTTCCTTCAAAAATTTGTGTTAGTATTTTTTTATGATATACTAATCTATAGCAAGTCTTTGGAGGATCATGTG
Organism: Picea engelmannii; assembly: GCA_009831015.1. Taxonomy (NCBI): domain Eukaryota; kingdom Viridiplantae; phylum Streptophyta; class Pinopsida; order Pinales; family Pinaceae; genus Picea; species Picea engelmannii. The sequence continues at coordinate 396,701 of ML788201.1, read as the reverse complement.
CGACATGTTGACAAGGTGCTACAAATACTAAAGGAGAAACAACTATATGCCAAACCATCCAAATGTTTCTTTGGAGTGAAGCAGGTAGAGTATTTGGGTCATATTGTATCTCATGAAGGTGTCAAGGTAGACCCTAACAAGATTAAGGCCATGATGGACTCGACGATTCCCAAAACATTGAAGAATCTTAGAGGATTTTTGGGTTTGACAGGGTACTACCGCAAGTTTGTTCGTCACTATGGAAGAATAGTAGCACCTTTAACGACAATAAGTAAGAAGGATGCATTTTCATGGACTCCAGAGGAAATTAAAGCTTTTGAACAAATTAAAGAGGTGATGTGAAAAGCTCCTATCTTGACCACTCCAAACTTCACAAAAACATTTATTGTGGAATGTGATGCCTCGGGAAATGGAATTGGTGTTGTCCTAATGCAAGAAGGAAGACCCCTAGATTTTGAAAGTCGACCACGCAAGGGAAAGGACTTACACAAACCCATTTATGATAAGGAAATGATGGAAATACTACATGCATTGAAGAAATGGCATCCTTACCTAATAGGTAGGCACTTCAAGGTCAAAACAGATCATGATAGTCTTAAATACTTCTTGGAACAAAGACTATCTTCAGAAGAACAACAAAAATGGGTAACCAAGATATTGGGTTATGATTTTGAAATTGTCTGTAAAAAGGGGAAGCAAAATGTTGTGTCAGATGCACTCTCAAGAAAGGATGAAGATGTTGAGGCCTTTCTCTGTGCTATCTCGATCATCCAACCTGATTGGATAATAAAAGCAAGGGATGAATGGAAGAATGACGAAAAAGTGTGGACTCTCATTCAAAGGTTGTAGCAGGATTCCAGTGCATCAGATACATTTACATGGAAAAATGATTCACTATGGTACAAAGAATGCTTATATTTATGTAAGAACTCCCAACTCAAACAAAAGGTACTATTGGAATTTCACACCTCTCCAGTAGGAGGGCACTCTGGATTTTTGAAAACCTACCATAGAGTCAAGAAGGATTTTTTTGGGGATGGCCTTAAAATTGATGTTCAAAGGTTTGTGGAAAAATGTTTGGTTTTCCAACAAAATAAGGTGTAAACAATTAAGACCCCAGGTCTTTTACAACCATTAGCCATCCCAAGTCAGCGCTTGGAGGAGGTTTCTATGGATTTCATCACAGGGTTACCAAAGTCTAAAGGAAAGAGTGTCATCATGGTGATTGTTGATAGACTGACCAAGTACACACACTTTTGTGTGCTCTCTCATCCCTTCAAAGCTAGTACAGTTGCCACTGCATTCATGGAGACAGTTCAAAAGCTACATGGTATCCCAAAGATTATTGTAAGTGACAGAGATCCCATCTTCACTAGACATTTTTGGACAGAATTATTTTCTTGTTTGGGTACTCAATTGGCTCATAGCTCATTCTATCATCCTCAATCTAATGGACAAACTGAGATAATGAACAAATTTTTGGAAGGCTACCTCCGTTGCTTTGTCTCTGATAAACAAACACAATGGTTCAAATGGTTACCCTTGCCAAAATGGTGGTATAACACTTCCTTTCATACTGCAACAAAAATGACACCCTTTATGGCACTCTATGGATACCACCCTCCTTCCATCACTTCTTCTCTAAAAGAAAAATATAAGGTTCAAGCAGTGGAAGATCACATCAAGCATCAACAGCAAGTTCCCCAAATCTTAAAGGACAACCTGACCATGGCACAGAATTGCATGAAACAACAAGCAGATCAACATCGTAGTGAAAGAAGTTTTGAAGTAGGGGATTGGGTGTTTTTAAGACTACAACCATACAAACAGATGTCCCTCAAGAAAGCCAAGAAGGATAATAAATTATC
>ML788201.1:355846-394783 GCA_009831015.1 Picea engelmannii | reverse complement strand
ATCGTAGTGAAAGAAGTTTTGAAGTAGGGGATTGGGTGTTTTTAAGACTACAACCATACAAACAGATGTCCCTCAAGAAAGCCAAGAAGGATAATAAATTATCACCAAAGTACTATGGCCCTTATCAGGTGTTGCAAAAGATTAGTACTATGGCATACAAATTGGAGTTGCCTACATCTTCACGAGTACACCCAGTTTTCCATGTTTCATGCTTAAAGAAGGTTATAGGTGACAAGATCCCAATTCAAACTATATTGCCAGAACTTGACGAGGAAGGAAAAATCATATTGGATCCTGAAGCCATCACTAACACAAGAATTCACCAATTGAGGAATAGATCCATTTCAAAGTATCTCATTAAATGGAGGAAACTACCGACTGAATATTCCACTTGGGAAGATGAGTCTTTTATACAGATGCATCCAAAGTTACTCAAGCGTTGCGGAAAACACTTGTCTCAAGGGGAGGGGCATGTTAAGCCCTAATATTGGCTCATTACCCCTTAATTGGGGCATATTACATTAGTAATGTTATTTTATTCATGTCGGCTTTATTCCATTAGTTGTAATTATACCTCCTAGTCTCCTATACATACCAAGGAGACATTTTCATTTGGACTCATCTTGTACTTGAACATTTATGTGGGGTAAAAGGAGGTTGCCCCCTCGAAGAGGCTTATTATCTGAAATTATCTCTTTTTCAAGACGTTGAGTACTTATTCTGAGGTTTTTCTATGCTATATTGATATTTTGTTCTTAGCAGGACTCTTCTTCAATTGAGATTTTCTAAATCACTTTTAATGAACCATGTCTTATTAACTTCTTTATTTTTTATTTGTATGGATCCATATTGGATTATCCATTTACCCTTTTTATCTGGACAGTTTCTTCACGGTTTCTTCTTTTGTGCATGGATATTAATGACATAATATCAACCTTATACAATATAGGATGAGTGTATCAACTAGCTCATACAATATATTAGTCAATATTATCTTTATACTAATATTCAAATCACCTTTATAAAATTATGTCCAATATTGACAATTCTTGACATTCAAGTCACCTTCATAACATTGTGCCCAATATTGACAATGCTTGATATTCAAGTCACATCCATAACATTATGTCCAACCTTCATAACATTATGTCCAATATTGACAATGCTTGACATTCAAGTCACCTTCATAACAATAAGTCCAATATTTAGCATGCTTCTCAAACCAATCAATCAATGATACTTCACCTATTTATCAAGGTTGACATCAATGACAACCAAATTACCAACAATATCCCTCTCTATTAATGATGGCAACCTTAGTATTTTTTATTTTGTTAATGATGGCAACCTTAGCAATATCCCTTCTGAAATGTATTTTGTATTTTGAGTCCTTTGAGCTGACTTTGTTTTACTCTTTATCTCTCCCCCTTTGACAACAATGACAAAGGGAATATTTTTCTTCCTCCCCTGAAATGATGCTCCCCCTGTCTTTGTCCCATTTATTTTGGACTTTTTTTTTATTGTTTATCTCTCCTCTTTTGACATCAATGAAAAAGGAAAGAAAATGTTTACTGCTTTTCTCCCCCTGTGAATGTGCCAGCTATTATCTCAATCTCTTGGGATTTTTGTGTTCAAATAGGGTTTTAATGTCTTCTCCTTTGTCATAACAGATAAGGGTGTGAAGATTATTGATCTTATTGATCTATTTATTCTTCTTCTAGATATTCTTTAGCTATTTGATTCCAAGAGTTTAATGTTATTTCATATCATTAATAACTTTTCTCTATTCATAATCTATCTTTATATATTTTGAACTCCTTTTGTTACTTTCTTCCTTAGGTATTATTTGTTTTATTCATCACACTATTCTACAGACTGATTTTCTTTTGAGAGTTCATCATCATCATTTTTTTGTGCACCATAATCTTCTTCATATTCTTCTTTAGAAATTCTTCTTCCTTGAGCTTGTTCCTCTTCATATGCAAAGCTCTGAATTTCACATTCCTTATTAGGAGTTTTATCCATCAATTTATTGTTATCGATTTATTCATTTTTAGGTGCAAGATATTCATCATATTTATTTATTTATGCTTCATATTTTCTTCTCCATATCTTTCCATACAATTGATGCAGGATAATTGCTCCACATCAGCGCATGTGCTAGCATGAAAACACGTAGATGCGCAATGGAGAAAGGGAGAGGCGTTGACCCTCCCATTTTTTAAATTTAAAATAATCTTATACAGATTATCATGTTGTAAGGATGATAAATGCCAGACCACGCCTTTGTATAGATAGTGGATAGGGTTTCCTTAAATGGTTACCTGTAGCAATTCCAAATCGTAGTCAGGTTTGGACATTCATTTATGGAATGTAGCCATAGAGGTATGGTTCTGTAATTGAGATAGCGATGGCACTAAGGCAGTGAAGAGGATAAGCTCGTAGGAGCCCTCATTTTGTAATTAGGAGACTTAGGAGATTGAAGGGAGATATCTGGTAGGGAGAGAGAGGCCTTAGGAGGTCTTAGAAGTTATGAGAGAGAGAGCTTGAGAAAACTGGGACTTTGTTACAGTACAGGTCTTGTAATCATCTGTGTAGACACATAGAGATAATAGAAAAGTAGTTTTTCCTGCATATCATGTGCTTATTTGTATGTATTCTTTATATGTTTCTATGTATTTCATGTTTGAATTCGTAACTGGTGAAGTATTGCATGAGTTTCAATTGTTTCTCGTCTTTGAGTTTCTGAGTGCAAGGAGTGCACATAGTCCACAAAGAGTGCGTTGACAAAGGTTTAACCTCAAGGGAAATCTCGGGAGGGATACCATTGAACCTTCATCAGCAGAAGTGCAAGGAGTGCATGGGAAGAACTCTTTATCGAGTTCAGAGAGAACAAGAGTTACTAAGAACTTTGTAAAGCTCTTCCAGGTGGGCATTGTGTCGGTGCAAGTGTGCACAGAAGAACTTCATATTGATTTTTGGAGAAACGGGGTTGTTGAATACTCTGTGAGGAAAAGATCTGCAAGGAGTGCATCGAGCAGAAGAATGTCAGGAGGGAGAGAAGTATTTCTTGTTCAAGAAATCCTTTGGATTCTGAGTTTGAAAAAATCTCGAGAACGTGGAGATTGAAATATTCGAAGAGATCAAGCTCAAGAGGAGTAACGCAAAAGGTGTGTAAGATTCAGACTTGCTCTAAGTCCTAAAGCTCAAAAGAGGGATAAAGATACAAGGCTGAAGTGAGACCAAGATTCGGGTTCACAGGAGGAAGTTCAAAGGTCGAGATCTTTGGACTTGGACTAATTCTTCCAAGTCGGGAGAAGTCTAAATCTTAGGAGGAGGAGCAACAATAGCCATCATATAGGTTGTGGAAAGGATCCTAGGCTGTTAGATCTACGTCCAACAAACAAAAGGAAGCGCAAGGGAGAAAAAAATATCCCATCCGTTGGATCTGGGTGCAGAGGATCAACAATCGTTGGATCCAGAGGAAGGTGCACGAGCCTTAACACTTGCATGCACAGGAGAGAGACTCTCTCAAGGTTTGAAAAATGATATTCCTTAAGCGTGGAGAGTCAAAGGGATAGAACGATTCTGGATCATTGGATCCAAAGGGAATACGTGTCAATGACTCGAAAGATCCAAGGGAAGGCGGAATTGGAAGTGTTGAAAGTGTAGAATCCTGAAGAGTTGAAGAGCCGAGAGTCAGCAATCTACGAGGGGACACTTGTCACCAGATCATGAGCTCTAGGGAAAGTTACATTGTAGTTTCAGTCTGAGAACTGAAATAGCCGAAGTCTGGAGACTCGAAGTAGCTCTGAACTATCAGATCACCCAAAGTGAATCTGAGTCGTAGGACTAGGAGACAAGACATAGCGAGGATCTTAGAATCCCAAGTAAAGTCCAAAAGTGATATGCAGTCATCATATCAAGAGGAGATGTAGCATAGATCCATTCACTTTGGGTAAAGACCCGAAGTAAACTTCATTCCTTGATTCAAGGGGGAGGCACGCGGCAGAGGATTATCAACTTCGAATAAAAGCAACAGGGATGCGGTAGTTTTATATTTGAGATTTTTGAATCCCGAAAATCCAAAGTGACGAGAGTCGTCGATGTGAAGGAGGACACGTGGCACCATATCCAAAACTCCAGAAGAAAACGGAGGAGGAAAAGTCTAAAGACCCGGAGAAGATATTGATCATTGATCAAAAAGGGAGTCTGAGGACCATTGATCTGGTTGAGGAGGCCAAAGTCCTGAAGCGGGAGCAAAACCATTGATTGGGGAGGTACATGTCAGTATATCTTCCACTCCAAAATATATCCAGTCAACAGAGGAGAGGATTTGAGACTTGAAATTCTCGAAGGCCGATTTAGCGGAGGAGATCATAGTTGCACATTTAAAGGGACAAGTGTCGTAAGATATTTCATTCCAGAAGATTTCCACACAGAGGTAGCGAAGGTTTGAGACTTCAAAATCCCGAAGTCCGAAATCACGAAGGGATCTGGTCTATTTATTTAAGGAGGACAGATCTGAACTGTCAATCCAAGATATCATTAAGATCGAGAGATCGACAGTCCGACAATATTTCATAGATTGGAGGTGTGTGAGCTTTAGAAGGGAGTCACGTGGTCATGTGAGGATGTTGTCCAAAGTCACATGTGAAGAGGGAGCTTAGAAAAGGAAGCTTGTGAAAGTTGGGAATCAAGATTCTCGAAGGACGAACTCACAGAGGAGATCCCGACTATAGATGCAAGGGGACAAGTGGCAACATATCTTCCACTCCAGGAGATTTCCATATAGAGGAGAGTGGAGTTGAGAGTTGAAACTCCCGAAGGACGAAAAGGCGGAGTCAACAACAGCTGTTGATTCGAGAGGACTACGTGTCGACAGATCGTGGAGGTATGGGAAGATGCATGGAAGGAGGAAAGAAGGGTGGAACTGAGATTGATAGAATTCATTGATCATAGGCAGTGCCAAAGGAGCATATATCAACGGATAGAAGGGATTTTGGGGCCAGGACATGCTCGGACTATAATATTCCTTGAGCGCGCCGCAATTTCAACCGTTATTTTAGTGACAGGGTACGTGTCAACACGAGAAGGATTGCAGGGAGAAAAGTAGGTTGGTTGGAAACCACTCTTGCCCGTGCCCGCAATCACGCATTAGCACAAGGGAACATTCTAGGGACATATGGAATAAGGAGCTAGTGAAAAGGAGCTAGCACCCATGAACTGAAGAGCACTAGAATGCACAAATAGGGGGTGTGAGTATCACAGGACCTACGCCAAATGAAGAAAAGGGGCCTATGTATAATTGATCTGGGTTCATTCAGGAGCCCGAAGATTCGATCTGACTCAACAATTGGAAAAATCCAGAGACCAGGAGGTCGCAGAACCCCAGGAGGGGAGGGGGGCTGCATCAACAACACTTAGTTTGATGAACTTTTATTTTCTACATTTGTCCTTTGAGATTTATCCTCTCTTATTTTCTTCCAAAATTCATTAGATTTCCTTACTGACTTGTATGGATTATTTTTCATGGGTTGTCTTCTTGATTTTTGAAGTCTTGGGATTAGTGCCCAAAATTATCACAATTGCAGCATCTCATGGTGTGACAAAACTTTGTTTTTTTCCCAACATAATTGCATCTCCAAAATCTCATTAAGTTATTGGACCTTCCTGAATTTTTCTTTTCAGGACTCTTTCATTCCAATGCTTTGTGACCAAAGTTTTTACAAGAAAATAAATAACCATTGAAGGTGTTTCCATACTCGAGTCTTTTGTGACATGAGAAGTCTGTCTTTTGATATGTTTCTTGTTTTTTACTTTTATAGATTCCCCATTTAATAAAGTTCATGGTTTGTATTTGTCTTGTGATTGCAGTTTTTCCTTTTGAGGAGGATAATCTTTTCTCATGTTTTTAAATGGTGATCCACTTGTCACCTTCTTCTTTCTTATTGTACCCAAGACCAGTTTTGTCAACGTTTTGTATTTGACTATTCCATATCTTATCCAGAATGGCTGAGCTATTCTTCAATTTGACAGTTTCTTTTGTCTTTTCATTCTTCTTTTTTAGGTTGATAACTTCCAATTCGAACATGTGACATATTTCTTCCTTTTTAGTCAATTGGATCTTCAAGTCTTCTTCTATTTCCTTAGCTTCTTCAAGTTGAGTCTTTAGATTGATGACTGTTTCTTTTGTCTCATCCAATAATTATGTGCATTTATTGGTTTTTTTATATATCTTCAACTCTTCGATTTCTTTTGTTAGATCAAAAACTTCAGTCTTCAATATCTTGATTTCTTCCTTTTTTTCTAGTCGAATCCTTTTGAGGTTGATGACTTTCAATTCCATCATGTGGCATGAATCTTTCTTTTTAGTCAACTAGATCTTCAGGGTTTCTACACTTTCCTTAGCTTCTTCAAGTTGAGTCTTTCGACTATTGACCATTTCTGTAATGGCCATTTACTTCTAAATATCATTAAGATTCATATGTAATGCCCATATACTTCTAAACATCATTAAGATTCATAAACGATTTATTTGGTAAACTGAAACAATATCTTCTTAGCATAATAGTGATTCTCATAACAGCAACTTGAATAACTTAGATTTATCAATAAATACTGATTTCATGACAGAAAGAAATAAATACTTAACTTAACAAAGTACCTGGTTCTGATGCTAATTGTTGTTGCTTTCCTGCTGCCTGCTGCTACACAGATCAACCCTGCCACAAACAAGCAAATAATTTCCCAAAACTACTGTCCTCCCTGCCAACTAGGAAAACTACCTAGCTCCAGGATATCTACGGATATCTTGGCCCTCCGTGCCCAAAACCTCCAGCAACTCGGTGCCTCCCTTGATCAAAAGCCACAGTCAAGAACACTCTGTTCCTTGCTCCCAGCAAGCCAACAGTCCATAGAGAATACAACAGGCTCATAGCCAATACCACAGTGCACAGCAAATACCACAGTGCATAGAAATTCTGCTCACGACACAATGCAATGGCGCTCGGCCAATACAACTGGCTCAGCAATAAAGTCCGCAACCTCCATCCCCGCTGAATGGTGTGCACATACCCCTCTTCCCGTCCCTTCTTCCTCCCTTCCGACTCACACAATTACTCCCCAACCTCCCCCGTCCTCCGTCCTGTGTCCCCCTTTAATATTTTATCATCTCGGGATTTCTGGGCTATCCCGCTCTGCATACGCCACCCCCTGGGCATACCCAACTATTATTATATATTTTCTTTTTGATCTCTTAAATTTATGTCACGGGTCATTAAATGTGATCTTGTCAGATTATTATTACTTAGTTAATCCTCAATTATTCTTTAATTAACTCTTACTTAATAATCTTAATCATTTATCAATTTAGGGTCGTTACAATTTCTTTTGTTTCTTCTAATTCTTCTGTGCATTTATTTAGTTTTCCATATGCCTTCAACTCATTCATTTATTTTGTTAGATCAACAACTTCAGTCTTTAATATATTGATCTATTCTTCTTTGTCTTCTAGCTGAATCTTATGTTCTTTCTCTTCATGGTTGTTAGATTTATCCAACTGTTGTAGTAGCAACATATCTTTCTTTTGAAGTTTCTCCAACTCTTATAGAGTGCACATAATTGTTTATTTGATATTGTCAAGAGCCTCTATAGGAAATTCAATATATATACCATTTCTTGGTCCCATACGAATCTCTTCTAATGCAACTATAACATCAGTCTTAAGATTCAGTATTTTTTCTTCAGTGATTACTGAGGTATGCATCAATTCCTTGATGGAGTTGTCTTCTCCATTGATGAATAGGGATTGGATCAATTCCTTGTTTGAGTTGTATTTTTATTTGATGATTGGGGATTGCATCAATTCCTTATTCGAGTTGTTTTCTTTATTGATGACTAGGGATTGCATCAATTTCTTGTTTGAGTTGTCTTCTTTATTGATGACTAGGGATTGCATCAATTCCTTGATGGTATTTTCTTGTTTTTCTGTGTTTTGTAATTTACTCTGATAAGAACTCTCTATCTAGAGCCATAATACTTTAGCATAGGTGCAATGTCCCATATTTTCTTTGATTCGATCTGACAGTCCATTCTGGATTGCTTTTAGTGCCATTGAATTGTTTCTCTTTACTTTTGTTGTAGTTTTGGATTTGTTCATTGAGGTAGTTAAGTACCAAAGCTTACTTATTACTAAGTCCCAAACTCCAGATTCTCTTGACTTCAGATATATTTTCATTCTTTCCCTCCATGAAGAGTAGTATGTTCCATCAAATAAATGAGCTTCATTTGTGGAGAGAACCATGTGTTCATCCATTTGTGTGTTTAGTAGGATCTTCCTTCTAGTGATTAGACTATTTTTCCTTTAATAGACCTTGCTCTGATACCAATTGTTGAAACACAGACTGACATTGACAAGGGGGGGTTGAATGTGTGTCTGGAACTTTTGGCTACTTTTCACACTTTCATAGATTACCTAAATTAACTTAATAAGATACATGTAGTTCAATTAATTATTCATAAACATGTATAACAAAAACTATATGAAGTAGATAAAATATCATTTTTTTATTTATTTAACTTGAATGAATACATATAAAATCAATCCTTTAATAACTTTAACTTCAACTGAATATGAGAGATCCAACTCTCTGATACAAGACCCAGCTTGTAATTCTCAGATCCAACTGAGAAATGAGGAATCCAACCCTCATAACAAGACCTATCTTGTTGATCTCAGATCCAACTGATATGTGAGGAATCCAATCCTCATGACAAAACTCATCTTGTAAACAGGGACCAACCTGATACAATGAAATTTCATTCAATCCATTATATATATATCCCCCAAGACACATTATTCCCTTCATATTCCTTTAATTATGCAGTCCTCCAAAGGGTGCCACTTTGAAACAATGTGTCCTTTTGGAATGAAACATTACACCCCTTCATTTAATTAACATAAATGATAACTTTTATTAATTGATTTTTGTACACCAATGTAGACATCTATTTTCTTATGAATATTATGGAGTGATGGAAACAACTTTTCAAATTCTACGACATGGGTTTTTTTCATAACATGCCCAATTAGCCAATATGCGAGAAATTTCCCCAAAAATTGTGCGTGGAGGCCAGTACAGGCAGTTCTTTGAAGGAAACTTGGAAATATTTTCCTTTCATTATCGGATGCCAGATTGAATTTAGTACATATTACCTTTTCGTGAATGCCTAAATTGACCTCCAAATATCTCCTTTGTTGGTGATTATTTAAAATCAACTTTTAAACATTTTACTTGATGGTTATATTAAAATTTCTTCTCTCTCAATTGTTATTCACTAAAGATTCGACTTAGTCTCACCCTTTTTCATATTTGCTTCCTCATTTGACCAACAAACATTTTTTTGATCGACTTAACTAGGAGAAATTTTGACTTGAGTATTTCAATTCTATTCAACCCATCTTGCTTCAGCCTTGACCCGACTTGTATTTAAGTTTTCTTCGACTTCTACCTTTAGGTTACTTATTTCTTGGACCAACTCGACTTGGAAGAAAACCAACTTGATAAATTTGAATTTGGTCGTCTCAACTTCCTATGGCCGACTTGTATTTCCCAACTCAATTTTCCTTCAACTTCGACCTTCAGTTGATCAAATTGTCTTTGACTCTTCTTGAAATCGATTGAATTGTCTTCTCCAACTTCCATCAATCTATAGGCTTGCAGTCAGTCAACTTATCTTCGACTCGTCCTGTAGTTAATCGACTTCTAGATAGTCGACCTTATTGTAATTTGAATCAACTCGAATTATGACTCAATGGTGTCAATTCTTCCTCACCAAACATCCACCATTGACATTCTGTCTCATCTCTGGACTCATCTTCAATTGATACTTTTTGAATCACTTTAAATAAACCATGTCTTATTAACTTATTTATTTGTGATTTGTTTGGATCCATACTGGATTATCGACTTACCCTTTTTATCTAGGCAGTTTCTTCTTTTGTTCATGGATGTTAATAACACAATCTCAACCTTATACAATATAGGATGAGTGTATCAAGCTCATACAATATATTAGTCAATATTATATTTCTACCGATATTCAAGTCACCTTCATAACATTATGTCCAATATTGGAAATGTGTGACATTCAAGTCACTTTCATAACATTATGCCCAATATTGACAATGCTTTCCATTCAAGTCACCTCCATAACATTATGTCCAACATTCATAACATTATGTCCAATATTGACAATCCTTGACATTCAAGTCACCTTCATAAAAATAATTCCAATATTTACAATACTTATCAAACCAATCAATCAATGATACTTCACCTATTTATCAATTTTGACATAAATGACAACCAAATTGCCAACAAAAACAATCACACAGTACACAGAGATTTTACCCTGGAAACCCAAATCGGGAAAACCAATTGTCCTTGCGCGTTCTTCTCTCAGCTTGTTTTCTTATTAAATATGAATAAAATGTTACATGTCTAACCTTGGTCCACACCTAAGTCACAATTGACATCATACCCTCTTGTATTTGAAAGAAAAACCATGTAGCCAATCCATCTTACATATGCATGACCAGTGACCTACATATAAAGATTTCTCTAAAGATCGGTTATCTTACGATTCATTGATTAGCCTTTATGGTCTTACAACATGCCTCTTTATAGGATTTACAACAGGAAAAACCCTAAAGACATGGCACCCAAAAACGGTTACAGATCCATGCATATCATTGGCTACAAATCCCATGAATCTCGGGATTCTATTACGGTCGAGTCCAAGTCAGATTACCAGTTGGCCTTCATTCGATCTTCAGTCAGTCACCACACGCCTTCCTGTCAACCTCTTTTCAGTTGACCTCTTTGAATTTTTTTCAATGCATTTACTATGTCGAACTGCCTCAACCTTTGACTTTGACTTTACCCGGTCGACTAACCTCAACCTTTGAATTTCTTTCAATCTACCTCGACCCTTGACCTGTTGTCGATCCACCTCGACTTCGACCATCATTCAATCCACCTCAACTTTGAATTTCACTACAAAGAATATAACAACCCAACACCTTGAGGGACTTGTTTTTCCTCCTTTCTCTTTTTAGATCACTCAAAGAACTGATTAGTTCTTCCTCAATATCTACACCACCTTCTTCATAATATTCATCGTAATTTTGAAGGGTTCCTTTCTGATTTTCCATTTCCATAAAGAGAACTCTTTCTGAGTCATTGTAACCCTCATCAGATGAGGAAATGTCTTCTCTTGAGTAGAGAATTTTCTTGAATACTTTTCTTTTATTTCCTTTCTTGTTTCCCTTTTGATATTTCTTTGAAAACTTCTTCTTCATCACTATCTGAATTCTTAGCATAAGGACATTTAGAAGAAAATTGACCAATTTTACCACAATTGAATCACTTTAAGGGGAGATTACCTTTGTACTTGCCAATTCCTTTCTTTAAACTCCTTGTGAAGTTGGCTATCTCTTCATATGAATCATCATTGCAGTTGAAGCTTGACTTTGACTTTTTCTTATTCTTTATTTTCTTCATGGATGATTTGAATTTTCTTCCTTCTTGGATGGATTATTTTGTTCTATTCTCATTTCATATGTTGTAAGTATTCCATGTAGCCTGTCCATTCTCAACATAGAAAGATATGTTCTTTCTTCTAGGTTTGAAATCTTAGGATCAAATCTCATTGGAAGAGACCTTAGTACCTTTTGAAAAATCATTGAACCTTTAATTTCTTCTCCTAATCCTTTAATAGTGTTCACTATTTCATCAACTTGCATAAAATAAGTTGCAATATCTTCATATTTCTTCATATTCAGTTGTTCAAATTTACCTCTATAAGTTTGAAGCTTGGCCCCTTTGACTTTGGAATCTCCTTCGTAAATATTTTGAATTTTGTCCCAAATATCCTTTGCAAAGTCACAATGCATAACCTTGACATATATTGAACTAGTTAGGCCACTCGGAATAGCATTTGTGGCTTTCGAATTTTTTTCACAAAGTTTCTTTCCATATTTATATGTTGGGGGAGTGGCAAGTGCATTGTATCTGTCTACTACTATTTTCCAAACATCAAATCCATGTGCTTGAAAACAAAAATCATCCTTCTGCTCCAAAAGGCATAGTTATGACCATCAAACACTCTCGTTCCATTATTAGTGCACTCCATGATCTACTTTCTAGCGGTTAGGTTGTTTCTGAAGGACCTGCTCTAAAACCAATTGTTGGAATATTCACTAATACTGGGAGGGGGGTTGAATTTGTATTAGGCAATTTTTACCATTTTTAATCACATTTAAACATTTAGTTATAAAAAAATTATCACTTATGATTTCATTCAATATATCATAAACATATAACCAAAGATACACAGTACACAACAATTTTACTTGGAAACCCAAATGGGAGACTCCGGATCCAACTAGAAGAAGGCTCCAACCCCCTATTTTACAGGCTCCAACCTAAAGGAAGCTCCAAATCCCTACATTCTCTATATCCAACTTGAAGGGGGCTCCAACCCCCTTTCCTTTCCCCTTCCTTCCTTCCTTAAATATAAATAAGAAAATCAACTTGTCACTATTGTTGTCACTAATACTCATACATCATCATCATCAAAATCAGTTCAGCCTAATAACCACATAAATATTATGCTAGGATCTCCAAGAATATCCCCCAAATCATATACCCAAAATCACCAAGATATGCATCAGACCGTGTGCCAAAAACCTCCAATATATACCACAAGCATGTGCCAAAACTCTAATATATGCCTCAAAGAATATACCAAAACCTCCAATATATGCATCAAAGAATATTCCAAAACCTCCAATATATGCCTCAAAGAATATGTTAAAACCTACAATATACAAGCCTCAAGACATATAGAAAAACATAACTTTCATCATGTGGAGACCCTAATGCATGAGATCTCGGACCATCAAACCTTCTTCAAATTTAGCATCAAGAAAAGAGCATCTTCCTCAAACCCTTTCTCAACCTCATGGGACTGGACTGAGAAACGAGCAAGGCCTCACATTATGAGTCTTAGACAACCAATGGGGTCCTCACAGAACACCCTATACTTGACCTATGGGGGTCACCTTAGATAGGGTTTTCCAAAAACCCTTCTCACATATGCAACTCTGAGAACTCCATCCTTCGCATGATTCCGCTACTTTAGTTGCGCTAAGAAATCACAAGTTTTATTGATGATAAAATGAGAGGATTTTGATGTGTATTTATATCCTTCCAAGTACCTCCTTTACTTGTATTTAGGGTCGACCTATAACTTATTGTTTGCAACTGTTTCTCTCCTTTACTTGATTTTAGGGCCGACTTTATAACTTCTCGTTTGCAACTATTTAGGGGAAAATTTTACATGATCATATTTAAGAGGGAATATCTCCTCAACCGTGAGGAACCACATGGCATGCCACGTACATTTGAAATGGATTGACAAGGACTATCAATACATAGGGGTTTTCATGATTTTTCAATTTCCATCATACACTTTTTCTTCAATCAACTTCGGACTTCATGACCACGCCTTTAGGGATTCCTGACCATATCTTCAAGACTTTTATACCATACATTATAAATTATTTTCTTAACAACTGGGGCTTCTTGTAGGATTATTCGAAGCATATTCCCATGAGGGACATTCTTAGAGATACGTCATAAGGGGACAACTTTGGATATTCCTTCAAATAAACCCATCACTTCTAGAGGCTTTTGGAATTTCTCTGGGGCTTCTTCTAGGGTTGACATCAATGACAACCAATTTTCCAATATGAGGTAAACCCTAGGTATAGTAAGATTCATAAGTCATATATTTTTAATTGTATGCTTAAATAATGGAAAGTAGATCGAGAATAGAGATCGAAAAATTCAATGGCCATAATTTTGAGCTTTGGAAGCTTAAAATTGAAGATCTCCTAGTAGATCGAGAACAATGGGAAATAGTTTGTCCAGGTACCATTTTGACAAGTATGTCAAAGAAAGAATTGGATAAAATTGAGAGAAGGGAAAGGAGTATGAATCAAATTTATCTTACTGATTCAATGTTGTAGAATATCTCAGGTGAAGACTCCACCAAGAAATTGTGGGACAAATTGGGAATCTTGTACCAGTCAAAATCCCTGGTAAATAAGTTGTTCCTTAGAAATAAATTGTATCTTCTAAGGATGAGTGAGAGAAGTTTGGTATCTAATAAATTAAATGTGTTTAATACTATAATAATCCAGTGATCTTCTGTGGATATTAAAATCACTGAGGAGGATAAATGTATTATCCTATTATGTTATTTTCAGTCTCCTGGGATAGCTTAGTCATGGCTATAGGGAGTAATTCAACCACATTAGTGCTAGAAGACATGGTTCCATCTCTACTGTTAGAATAAATGAGAAGGAAGAACATGGAAGGATCAACCAAAGATGATTTAATGGTGAGAGCTCAACTGGTTGACAAAGATAAAGGAATATTCTCTGGTATAAATTCTAAGTCAAAGGGTAGATCTAAATCCCTTGTTTAGTCAATGAGAAGATGTTGGAAATGAGATAAAGTTGGGCACTATAAAATGGACTGCAATTCAAAGGAAATGGAAGTCAGTACAATATCCAATAAGAAGTAGTCGATTGAGAGAAAGACTACTCCCGATAAAGGAGACGATGTGTATTTGGCATCAACCAGTACACAGTCAGGTCAAAATGTTTGCTTGATCAACTCATAAGAATCATATCATATGACACCACATAGAGAATGGTCCTAAGAATATGAACAATATGAAGGAGAATATTTTTTCTTGGGAGACAACTTGACAACCAAAATTGTCGAATGGGGAAGAGTCTGATTGATACTGCAGAATGGGAGGAGTAGAACCCTTCCATGTGTGCTACATATTTTGGGTTTGGAAAGAAACCTAATATATGTCAGCAAGATGAGTGATGCAGGAGTGAAAACTCTATTTCATAAGGATACGTGTAAAATTCTCAGAGGTGCAATGGTGTTCATGAAAGGAGTTTAGATTGGAACCCTACACAAGTTATTAGGGAACCATACACAAGTTATTTTGGATTGGAACCCTACACAAGTTATTAGAGAATGTTGACTCGACTGTATGCAACATCATTGTTGTTCCTGAAGTTGAATCGAAATGACTTGGTATGATTCAATTCAAATCGACTCGACAAGCCTTCATCAAGTTGTCTCGACCATGCTATGGCATGAGAGGATGGGACACATTGGAGAAAAATTATTTTGAGCTATATGTAAAAAAGGTATGGTTGAAGGATTTTTTGAATTTAATTTTAGAAGTCAATTTTTTGAACCTTGTATATGTGGAAAACAAATTCGAGTGAGGTTCCCATATCGAGCGACAAGGGAAATGGGGATTCTAGAATTGGTTCATAATGATGTGTTTGTCCTTGCTTCAATGCCTTCACTTGGTCTATCCATGTATTATGTCTCCTTCATAGATTATTTTTACATGAATAAATGGATATTTTTCCTAAGGAATAAATCAGAGGTTTTCAAGAAATTCAAAGAGTTTAAGTCTCTTGAGGAAAACTAGACAGATAATAAGATCAAGGTGTTGAGAACTGATAATGGTGGTGAATTATGTGGAAAGGATTTTAAGCATTTTTTCAAGAAGTGTGGCATATCACACCAAAACACCACAACATATACCCCACAAAAAAATGGAGTTGCTGAAAGAATGAACAAAACATTGATGGACAAGGAAAGGAGCATGCTCAATGGTGCTAGATTCACATAAGAATTCTAGACAAAGGCAATCAAAAATGTAAAATATCTGGTGAATTTGTCTCCTTCATCGGTGCTAGTCGAATCGACTCCACATGAGGTATGGTTTGGTAAGACGCCTTCGCTTTCACATCTCAAAGTGTTTGACTATCATGAATTTGTGCATTTTTCCAAGGAAAATAGGAGAAAGCTATACAAGAAGTAAATCAAGTGTATTTTCCTTGGATACAAAGAAGGAATGAAAGGATATAAGCTATGGGGTCCTACATCAAGGAGAACATTGAACAGTCAATATGTGATCTTCAGAGAAGTCAAAAGGAAGTTTGATTATGAAGTGGTTCAAACATAGAATAATCCAGAGAAGGCGAGGTTTGAACTGAGGAATGAAGAAGAAGATGATTCAAATGGGTCAAATGAATAATAAGAAGAGGTGTAAAATAGACGTCATATGTAAGAAGGTCTGAATGAGTCAGAAAACCCATCAAAAGGTATATTCCGCCTGAATTCCATTCCACATTTGTGTTAACTTCCACTGACAAGGATCCCGGGTTGGTTAGGGAGGGAGTCAACTTGACAAAGGGTAGACTCTGGAAGGACACCATGGTCGAAGAGATGGAATCATTGCATAATAATGAGACATGGGATTTAGTAGAATTACCTAGTGGAATAAATCTCATTGGTAGAAATTGGGTATTCAGGAAGAACGCAATAGGTCAAGTCAATAAATTCAAAGCTCAACTGGTAGAGAAAGGATATTCCCATGTCGAAGGATTCGACTTCAATGATATTTTTTCCCTTGTTGAAAAATTAAATTCCATTATAGTACTAATGTCTCTGGCTACAGTATTTGATCTTGAAATAGATAAAATGGATGTGAAGACAGCATTCCTACATGGGGACCTGGAATAAGAAATTTACATGAAACATCCTGAAGGATTTGTAGTAGGTGCAAGGACTAGTTGGTGTGCATATTGAAAAGATCCCTTTATGGTTTAAAGAAATCACCAAGGATGTGGCATAAAAATTTAGACACATACATCCTTAGTTTGGAATTTATGGGAAGCAAAGTTGATCACTGCATATATTCCAAGGAAGAAGGTGGGTGTTTCATATATTTATAATTTTATTTCGACGACATGTTGATGATTGGAAACAACATGGACACAATAAAGGAGGTGAAGAAGCAACTATCCTCCAAGTTTGACATGAAGGATATCGATGCAGTGAACTTCATTTTGGGAATGCATATCAAGAGAGATAGAGTTTCTAGAAAGATTTGGTTGAATTAGAAGAAGCATATTGAAACATTTCAACATGTAGGATTTCAAAACTATAAAGGTGTCAATTCCTGTGGGAGCAAGGCTAAATACTGAATTGTTTCCAAAGACATAGGAATAAATAGAGGATATGGCATGTGTCCCCTATGCAAGTTTTGTCAATAGTTTAACGTATTTTATGGTCTACACTTGACCAGACATTGCCCATGTAGTGGGAGTGTTGAGAAGATACATGTTGACACCTAGAAAGGAGCATTGGGTATTTATCAAGAGAGTATTCATGTATTTGTGAGGAAAAAAATACTATGCTATATGCTACCAAAAGAAACCTGGAGATGATAGTGAAGTATATGTACATGCATTTGTCGACGTTGATTGGGATAGAGATCTAGATTGACGAAGGTCGACCAATGGATATGTGTTCAAGATTTTCGGTGGAGAAATCAGCTAGATAAGTAAGTGATAGGCGGTCGTAGCCTTGTCAACAACATAAGTTGAATACATGACAACCAATCATGGAAGAAAGGAAGAAGTATGGTTGCAATGACTATTTTCAGGGATACGGTTTGAAAAGAGAGATATGAAAATAAGTTACGACAATAAAAGTGAAATATTTATAGCAAAGAACCCAACTTATCATTCCAACACTATGCATATTTACGTAAAATACTATTTCGTTCGATATATTGGAAAGAAACAAGGTGCTGCTAGAGAAAGTAGACACGTTAAAAAACATAGCAGGCGCTTTGACCATGTATGTGAGTGTTGTAAAGTTCTCTTGGCGTAGAGAGGCAATGGGCATTGGTGCCTTGGGTCTGTGAATAAAATTTTAGTAAACTCCTAGTTCAACAAAGAAGACAACAAGTGGGAAAATGTTGGGTTGCTATATTCTTTGCGGTAAAATTCAAGCTGAGGTAGATCGATCGAAAATGAAATTCAAAGGTTGAGGTGGGTTTACTGGGAAAATTTGAATTCGAAGTAATCAACATTAATTCAAAGAGGTCAATCAACAAGAGATTGAGAGGCAGTCGTGTGGAAACCAACTGAAGAAAAAATGAAGGTTAATTGGTAATCCGACTGGAAGTTGACAGTAGCAGAATCCTGATATCCATGGGATTTGTAGCCAATGATCTGCATGGATTTGTAACCATTTTTGGGTGCCTTTATTTAGGGTTTTTCCTACTATGAAGCCTACAAATAAGGGTTTTTGTAATTGTATTGAGAGGATGTTGTAATGATCAATATTGGATGTTCCTGCTAATGTAAAGAAGTAGGTTTTTGGGTCATGTAGATGTAAGTTGAATTGACTACAGGGTTGTCCTTGTGTAAAGAAAGAAGGTATGATGTTGATTGTGTCTTAGGTGTAGAAAAAAGTTAGGCATGTAATCTGTTATTTTGAATGAATAAGACAGCAAGAGAGAAAGACACTCAAGGAATGTTAGTTTTCCCATTTAGGTTTCCAGGGTAAAAGCTTTGTGTATTGTGTGTTTTCTTTGTCATTTATTTTCTAGATTAAATCTTTCTTCCTCTCTTCTGTTAGTTTTAGCATGTAAGTATGATTTCCTATCAGTTATAATTCTAGATATCCTCCCCAAATACCCTACCATTAAAATCCCTTCCTGTCATCATTTCCTCGAGCATCTAGCTTGCTCACAACCATGTACTCTTCAAAGACAAACTCCCCCACCATATGTACAGCACAATCCCTTTCCATAATAGAATCTTATCCACAATCCCCCTCCCTAACACCTCCCCCCTAGAGCCATTTTTCATATTCAGACATACCTCCCCTAGGATTTATTCAATGGTGCTTCTCAAGGACATCCCTCCCAGGGAGGGGTAAGAGGCCTTATCTACACTTTTGAAAACACTTCATATTCATTCTCTACTAAAATGGGTCCCACTACAAATAACCTCAGTGAACTCATTTCTCTAAATATCACACTTCTTCTGGAAAAGGAAAAAGGCATCTATAACCTTCACATTTATAGATATTTGCAAAATTTTATAAATTGGATGAGAGGCATTTCTAGAATATACAACTACACACTTTGGCCTATTTTCCATGATATCTCGAGCCTTCAAAATACATTCACTCACATTGATTTCTCTCATGTATACAGGAAGAAGAACCAAGAGAGTCTCAAAATTTGGACTGGAAATGTATAGGGGTGTCTAGAAAATCCGAGAAAAAACCCCAAACACTATCAGAGAATATTTTCTTAAACGTGGGTTCTAAATTAGGGTAACATATCAAAAAACTCTAAAAATTGCCTTCTTTTTGCAAGATAGTACATGCTTTTTTTCCAAGTCAGCGGAAATTTTTTGTATACTTCCAGTTTCCCTAATCCAATCTGGGCAGGACAACTATATCGACCTACACTCTTTTGAATTTTTCCTTGATGGGATGATACTGAACATACACTATACCAAATATGGTCTTCCACAAACCAAGACACTAAATGATATATTTTTTTCTTTGTAATATTTGATGGCCCATTACATCTATTTTTTACAGGATTCATAGCCTCCTAAATGCCATAGGCATCTACAGATGTCATTTTTCTCTATATGTAATAAAATTACCATATTTTTCCTTCAAAAATAAAGGTCAAGAGTTAAAATGGTTTCAGAATCATTAATTGTATTATTTCATTTTATTTCATATTAAATTGAAACTAATGTGAAACATTTTTTTCTATTTTTGTCACATGAACATTACTAAGGGGGTGGATGGGATTGACATTATAATCTCTTCCACACTAGACTCTAGAAATATCCTCTCAACCTAATAAATAAATTTTATTTAGAAAACGATGATCAAATAATATTGTTTCAAATAAATTAACTATCATATTCTTTAGAAAAAAGTTGTTTAAATAAAAAAAATTGAAAATTAAGTAGATATTTGATGTGGAACGTCAAGGAAACTCCCCAAGAAGTATGTATCACCAATAATGCACCTCCCTTGATGGTTCTTTTCTATTGTTCTAGAAGCAAGCATGGATAGTTAGTTACATTTTCCAGCCTTCTCTTCACATGCATGTGCATTATTTATATTTATTTTCAACCTTTGAGCTGCATGCATTTATTTCATTGTTTCTTTCAACTATACAATTAGCTTAAGTCGACCCATTGCAAAATTATAAAAGGCCTTTGGCTAGATGAAAAGAAATTAAGATTCTACTCTAATTTATACTTCGCTTTTGGTTTTCTTTTCTGAATTATGGGTTTTAGTTGTAAGATCTAACAAGAGCTTCATTAATTGGTATCATATCCCAATTTAGGCATGTGTTCTTCCAATGTTTGGTTTTGAGGCCACCCTCCCACCCCACATGCACTACTTCTTAGATCCAATATTGTTTTTGGAAAATGTCCTCCCACTTAGATATTGTTCAGGTGCAAACCCTATATTACCTCATTCCTAGGGATTATCTCATCATTTATGCTTCAACTCTTTAAATATTCAAATTTGGTTCCCTTTGGAGTATGCCCTCCCCCCAAGATCATTCTTTGACACAAAACTTATATGTCACTTTTCTTAGGGTTTATTTTGTATTAGTATTGAGATATTTGGGCTCCAAATCCCACCCAACAATTATATTTTCAGTAACATCTAAGTTCTTGGAAGTTACCCTCCCACCTCAAACCCCCTCTTCTATTAGTGTGTGGTCTTTCTAGCATCGTCTCTTCACAAAAATGTCTCCATGCAAAGACAATTCTTGATATGTAAGCAAATATCCTATCTCCAATGTCATTCAACATCTAGCTAGTTCTCTCTTAGATGCCCTAAGATGCTAGTCTAAGGTTCTCACCTTTTCTTTCCAACTTGATACCTAAATTTCATTACCAAAATATAGAGTGTAAATGCAAGGTGAAACGCTAAACGCATGGATCCATAACCTCATTGTCTATTTCAAGACTTGTTAAGAGATAAATGAAGAGAATTGTTTTCTCCTCATAGGAAACCACTTAGAAGGTGTGGCATAAGCATGGCAGAAATATCACACTAAAGCTATAGATATTTGAATTAAACTCAATGAAGATATAGTATTTAGATCCAATTCTAGGTACATCATTACATGGGATTCTTTCTACCTTTACCTAAGCTAGTGTTTTTACCCACCTAGCTAGCTACAAAAATTGATGTGCATATGGTTGTAGTTGTGACAACCCCTAGTCCAAAACATCTAGCAATACATTGATATTTTTACCAAGCTCCAAATCCAACTCCAAGTCATGGATTCTAAAGAGGTTTTTTAGTATTTTTATAGCATGAAGTAGCCTAAATTGAGAGAAAATTTAGAGCAAGAATTCCTTTATGCCCTCACAGTGGAATGGAAACATGACAATTGTAAATTGCCTCATCTCCCTTCTTCTTGACCTCCTCCTTCTAATCCTCCTTTTAATAATTTTCTAGCATAATACTTCCCCAACCCTAACCCTAACCCTAAACCTAATATTGGTGTATATTATCGACCTACTTGTTGGTGTCATTACCACAAATCCTAGTATCGTGTTGCTTCCAATTGTTGTTCCTTTCAATGCTAATCCACCCCAAAAAATCTATACCATGATGAGTAATCACTAAAGCACTATGATAATGCCTATTATTTATCCAATCCATCTCCATATCATTACCCCTCTTCTCAACTAAAAATATTCACTCTCCCTAAACCTACTATGGAAACCCCTTCCATACTCTTATTGATTAAGGGAAATTCTTTGCATTTTATATATGATATCCTTTGTACTCACAATTTTCAAGTGAAAGACCAACTAGCAATGATCATCCTCAACAATGGAAACCAAAACATCTCATATCCCAAGGATTTATTACCCATATTTGGATCCCCACCAAACCCCTCCTCTCTCCTTCTCACCTTGGTTGGGTACAACAAGATGGTCCTCGTGTTTTGGTTAATAAACATTATACTCTAACATTTTCCATAGGGATTTTCCAAGACACCATTAATGTCATGTCTCCCCCTCGACTATTTTGTCTTACTCTAAAACATATCATGTAAACATCATTGTAATGCATTATATGATGCTCACCACAACACATATAAACTGTTTAAATATGACAAAACCTATGAAGTCAACTTTGTGCAAAACATCTTCCTTATAATCCTACAATCCAACCAGTTATCTTGCATGATTGTATTTCTATCTCTATTGTACCTTGAACCAAATAGTGCTCTCCATTTAAACTATCCTTCTTCCTAAACCTTTGAAATATTAACCCTCCTCTGACCTCTCCTTCCCAAATCATACCTCACTCTCTTGCTTCCATTATTAATCCCCCTCATAAACAATTCACCATAACCCATATGTTGTTTTCCTCTCTCACAAACCTGCAAAAGAACCTAACAATGTCCCTTATTACCCCTACAGACATGTAGTTAGTTTCATCTCCCTCCTCCCTATCCCTCATGCCCTAATTCCCATTGTGCTCTCATTGATTATGAAATTGATATCTCCAAAGTTCTTACCAGATCAATGATATCCAAAGGCTAGACATCTCATTCCAACACATACATGGACTCAAACTATTAATCAAGACTAAGATTATTTTCCTCAAAAGAGAGATATTAGGAAACATAGTGCTTTTGTGTCCATTCACATAATGCATATTAGGAACAATCAACTTCTACCTTCTACTTAGATTTACAAGGGCCTATAAAACATTCATGTACTTTTCCAAATGAAGGGTCATTCCAAACATGTTCCTCATCAGCTACAAGAACCACAATGCACGTTCTTGGCCTCATATTTTTGCATCAAAAATAGCACCCTATAGTAATGGAAATAAACATCCTCTTGCTTGTTCCATTTCATTATAATTTATTCATATCAATTCTCATACAAAAGGGGATTCTATAGCACATCCCAAACCTATTTTACATCAAATTATGGAGCCCTATATTAGGAGTTGGACTAATATTTGCAGTCCTGGGGTAGTTTCTCAGTACATATGGAACATGAAATATATTTCTAGGGATGAGGTTATGCTTCTAACATTAATTATATTGCACCTATATATCCAACACACTTTTTTGTCTTTCCATTTTATAGCACCTTCAACACACCAAGTTGAGCATCACATATCAGGACATCTTCAAGGCATAGCTCTTTTGGCTCACTCTACATAAATTCTAGATGTTCTCAAATTACATGAAGGAGATACTTCAAGATAATCTATGGTATAAATATGTAGGGTTCTCTCCAGCAACTCTCAACAACAAGTATATGCAACAGTAATCACTGCTTGCATTTATAAATATAACCAAAACACTCTCCAATATAATCCTCTATGGGTCGGTGTTGGAGTAGGCAAATTTTGGGTAAGGATCAAGATATAGAAAATGAGGTAGAATGGACCAAGGAAGCAGCATGCGCCAGGAAATGAGGAGAAATTAGTGTGCAAGAAGGAAAAGGAAGCAGCGCGGCGAGAAGAAAGGAAAATCAGCATGATGGTATTGTATATTAGCATGCAAGGTAGTTTGAAAGTGGACAAGTTGAGTCCACTTAGAATTAGGGTTTTGAGTCATGATGTAAGGGTTTTTCCCCACATTTTTTTGTATTAATAGAGGATGTATGAGGTAGTTATAGGGATCTTTTCTTCGAAATCATGTGTGAAGAACCTATTTTTGGAGAAATTTTGAGTCTTGAGTCATAGTGCTAGTTTTGGTTAAGAGTTGTGGAGCTTGATTTGTATTAGTTTTGGAGAATAATGAAGTATAATTGAGGGTCAGGTCGCAAGCTATGGATCTTGGTGTGACGTTGTTCGGCCTCACCATTAATAAACCTATGATATAAGGTGTGCAGTGCTATTTTGATGAAGAATAATAAGAAGCAGAAGATCTTTGTTGACATAGCCCAGGGGGGTGAACCACGGTAAATCATGTGTTTCAATGTGTCTGAATGATGTTTTATGTTATTTTTGCAATTATGAATGAATGATGAATGGATAGAGTATTATTTTTTAGTGCCTAGTACTGATAATGCATAATGGAATAATTGTTAGATCTAGATGAATGGTACAATATGATGCATGTTAAAGTAGAAGTAGAAGAAGTAGAACATCCCCAATGTCTTCCATGACTACATACATCTATGTCATGTAGTCACCCCTAAGCCATCTCAGGTGAGACTGTGTTGTGAACTCTATGTGCGGTGTAGCCTTTTAGTTTACCAAAAGGGTCGATGGTTTCTAGGTTTTTGTTGGTGAACTAAGGTAGAACCCGGGTTAGCCCATACACCCAACAAATGGTTATGTTGTCAGCTGGAACTCAGAAGAATAGCTTGGAAGGGATCTGGTGAAGAATAGTGAAGAAGATGCAGTGGTAGAAAGGAATGTTTAGGCCATGGAACCCTACAAATCAAGATATTTAAATATGGTTGGAGACAAAGAAGCTTGAGTTTACGCAGAAAGATAATAGAAGTGCTAGGTATACACTACGCTAGTATCTGCAAAGGTATGTGTTTACTGATTTGCATGAGGCATATTTTTTTTATTTTCCATATTTGATACAAGAGTGGTTATTTAGGTTGAAGGATACTTATCCGACTAATCAGATAAGTCCAATAGAGTGGCCTGTTGAGAATAACGCACGGGTGGAAAGGGTTAATAATAAATTCATGCATGTAGTGGATTTTTGGTTAGACAATATTAATGGAGGGTTTATTACAGAATTTGTAGTCAATACAGCGAAGTCATACACTGTTCTAGAGAAGGATTTCTTGAAGGGGGAAATAGGGAGGTAAATTAGGTAACTTTACATGTCAATTAAGATCTTATTTCATGATAAAGGTGTAATGACCATGGAATTGGACAACTAAATCACTCTGCGCACATGGGGGAGATGGGGGAAGCACTAAGGAAGATCTGAGATGTGGAGAGGGCTCTAAAAGGAGGCCAGAAGAAGGAATAAATGGACCCCATAATGATGGATAAGGAAAAAACCAGGGAGATATTGAGTAAAGAAGGAGTGACGTGCAATGGATGACCCTACCAATATAATATTAATAGTAAAAGGAGGGTAGTAGTTGAGAGAGAGGTCTTGTACAGTGATGAGGAAGAGACAGAGGATCTTCGTGCGACAGGGAAGATTGAGGAAATCGTGTGCACCGCATATGAGAGGAAACCAGAGGTCAGGGGTCTGGTGCAGAAGAAGGCTCTCCATTCCAGATCCAAAATAGTGTGGAACCTACAACCCCATGTGAAACTAATACATCTGAAGAAGAAAAATTGGTTAACCAACAAGTGATTAGTGGTAGAATGATTTTTACAGGAGGAGGGTCCAGTGGAAATTCAAGCAGAAGCATAAGTTCAACAAGTAGCAGTCAAGTATCTACATCGCATGGAGGTGACAGTACACAAAACTTCACAATGGAAAGACAATATCCAACTATTAGGTTACCAGAGTTCCGAGGAGAAGGGTCATAGGACCTAGAAAAAAATGTGTTTATATGTGAGAATATATGGGCAGCTAAGCAAATTAGAGATGAAGATACAGAAGTTGTGCAGTTGGAAATCACATTCAGAGACCGTGCATTGTACTGGTACATGGGTCTCATAGTAAATAAACCAACAGGAGAACCTACAATTGTTGCAAAGGTGAAGAGGCAATTAATAAATGAA
This sequence comes from Picea engelmannii, assembly GCA_009831015.1. Classification (NCBI taxonomy): domain Eukaryota; kingdom Viridiplantae; phylum Streptophyta; class Pinopsida; order Pinales; family Pinaceae; genus Picea; species Picea engelmannii. The sequence continues at coordinate 369,071 of ML788201.1, read as the reverse complement.
TTTTAGAAACCAAGTTCAGAGGATCAGTTCATGAATGAAATGAGATAGATTAAGAAGAAACCAGGAGAATCAGTCTAGGATGTGGACTAGAAGTTCAAAAGACTAAAAGGTAAGTTGAAGTGCCTTATTATTGATATGCATCATAGACATTTATTTGTGAACTCTTTATTGGCACATTTGAAGTATCCTTTGAGACAACAAAAGTTCCAAACATATATTGAGGCCTTGCAAGAAACATTGCAATTAAAGGAAAATCAATATAAGTATACAGATCTAGTTGTGGAAGAGCTAAGAGAAGACCTGGAGAAATTAACATTTCAATTGAATCAAAATAAAGATAAGGAGAAAAGAGAAGATGTCAATGTTTCATTGAAACCTGCAAAAGAGATCTGGCTAAAGAAAGTACAAACAAAGATTATCAATAAAGGAAGAGAGATTCAATATGGAAGAATGAGAAAATATATTCACACTACTCCAATGAGTTGATGGTTGATACATAGATGATGATCAATATGATACAATGAATGAGTGGAATACACTCATATATAGGACATAACATTCTATAATATCATAATGCATGCATGCATAATAGCATAATAATGATGATCTAAAATAGAAATTCTAAAATATAACTAGTCAATTAACTCCCATTGAACTAGTGTGCCAAAAATAGAAATTTCTCCAACACCTCCCTTGAACATCACAATGGAGTAAAAAATGATTCTTGGCTACTAGGCCATATTAGGTACTCATGTACAATGAAACTAATGAACATTGAATAAAAATGAGGAAAGAGGGAAAACCACATGGGAATAACACCCCCCCCCCTTAGAAGACAATGCATCAAAAGAATAAAAGGTAGTTGCTAGGCAACTGTGTTCTTCAATCCAATATAATCCCGCAAAGTCTAAAAATTATGCTCACTGAAATTATTCGTGAAGATGTAGAAATATTTATGGATATGATGAATTCCTTTGGAAACTTGCCTATCCTTGTACCTCTTGATCTTGTGGACCCATCTGCATCTGAAAATATTCCTTTCTGGTGGAAGTGGAATGATATCCCAAGTTTGATTCTTTAGGAGTGAGTCATACTCCTTCTACATGGCTGCTTGCCATAATGGATTTCCCACAACCTCATTGTATATTTTTGGATTAGAATATTGAACCATATATTAATGCATGGGAATCGTAGGTTCAGAAGTTGAACGTACATGAAAAGGATCCTCGTGTTGAGATCAAGTTCTCCTCAAATCCAATGGATTCCCTACAATGTTGCATGTTGCATGAAGTTTGGTATATTCCTACTTGGGCATATGCTGAATCTTTGGCATTGGATTCTTATCTGGCAATACTAACTGCTTATTTCCATGTACAGAATATGAGTGTATGGAATAATCTCTAATGTTTGAAACTAATGGAAGCATAAGAGTATCTGTATGTTGCACTGGAGGTGCATTCAAAGTACTCTCCTTATGTGTAAGTAGAAAAGAGGAATCATCGTCAGAAAACTTAGTGAATTTATACAACCTTGAATTTTGATCCACCTCACCAATTTCAATGATGGAATTGTCATGCATGTCAAGTACAAAAACTGAATCTGGTGTAAATTCAACATTTTTACCTTTCTAAGTGATCTGATAAACTGAGAGAATATTCATAGAAATCTTTGGAACATGTAAAAAAATCTCAAAAATGTGATTATGGAGTTCCACTCTCCCCTCTCCTTCTACTGCTACTGGAGTATCATTCCCCATGAGAATAGGGGGTCTTTAGCATGGACTCAAAGAAGAGAAAACTTATTATTCCACTGCCATATGATGGGATGCACTAGAATCTATAATCCATGAATCAAATAAGGAATTAATTGCAACAAGAGCATGATGATTACCTTTCTTAGGAGCAAGATCTTCTTCCTTATGCTTCTTGACTCCCTCTGGAATGAAGTTTCCAAGGATGTTATGTTGAAGTGTTTGTGCCATAAGATCGATCTATTTCTTCATGCATGTGGATTCTTCATAATTTGGTTTATTTCAATAAGTGAAACACTTTCTCTTCTTCTTCTTCTTCTTGGAACATGAAGAGTATTTGGAACCTGAACCTGAAGAATCCTTGGAGGGTTTGGAATATCCCTCCTTCTTTGGCTCTGGATGTTGTGATTTTTGCTTTCCTTTATGTTTGGATGATCCTTTTCCATCATCCATGGTGAGTGCATGTTCTTTAGGATCCTTGATTAGGCCCATATGAATGAGTTTTGTCTGCTCATGTGTGAGAGAATCAATGAATTGATCCATGGTAGGCATCTTCCAATTTTTTCCCAAGAGATACCTGTTTGAATGGAAAGTGGAAACATAGACAACACATTTTGGTCCTAGCTTGATGAATATTGTTAGAATAAGTTGGTCCACTTTTTTAGACTTATCAATGCCACAAGATGCTAAAATCAATATCAAAAATTTAAACTTAGTAAATAAATCATGTATATTATCAAAAAAATTAGGATCCAAAGTATTCAACTCTACCTCAATCATATGACCTCTCATCTGATCTTACTTTCTAAACAGACTTTCCAAGGTGGTCCAGATATCCTTTGGAGTCTTGCATGTGGCAACATGAAACCATAGATCAGTTGAAATCAATTCAAGAAGAAGTCATGTGGCTTCATCCTTTTGGTTTTCCCATCTCATCTTCTCAATTGCTGATGTAGGTTATGTTTATGTCCCCATCATCAATTTGTACAGTCCTTTCCTTCTGAGTTGGAATTCTACCTTGGGATTCCAATAAAAATATTTGTATGGTGTGAGGATTACCACCAAGTTTGACTATAGAATAGGTGTTGTATCCATCTCTCCCACTATTTCTGAGAACCCCTAAAAGGTTACTCTCAATCTACAAGTGAAAAACTAAGAAATCACTGCAGAAAGGGCACTTTAAGTGAAAATTCATATGAATTTCACGAGACAATCTTCCGAATTACTTTATGAGAAAACGTTTAGGAATGTTTCCAAACGGTTGAAAACCCACTTGCAGAATGGTCCGATCTACTCCTATTTCAAGTCATTTCCTCAAAAAGTTAATATTTTGGGAGAAATCACTGCAGAAATGTACAACCATGGATTCGTATCATCTTTAGGAGGTGATCTTCCAGCTTCCTTTCTGAGAAAACGGTGAATAATTTCGCAAAACGATTGAAAACCCACTTGCATAATGGGTCGATTTACTTCTCCTTTAAGACGTTTCCTCAAAAAGTTAATATTTTGGGAGAAATCACTATAGAAAGGTAAAACCATGGATTTTGATTGCCAAAACTCTGATTTTCCTTATTCTTTGGCTTGTTTGGCTTGCTCTAAGCAGTGTAGCTCTGATACCATGTCAATGTTTCATATAAAACTGCACAAGATATCTAGCTAAAGAAAGTACAAACAAAGCTTACCAAGAAAGGAATAGAGATTCAATATGGAAGAATGAGAACATATATTCACACTACTCCAATGAGTTGATGATTGATACGTAGATGATGATCAATACGATACAATGAATGAGTGGAATACACTCATATATAGGACATAAAATTACATAATAGCAAAATGCATGCATGCATAATAGCATAATAGTGATGATCTAAAATAGAACTAGTCAGTTAACTCCCACTGAACTAGTGTGCCAAAAATAGAAATTTCTTCAACATATGTGTGGTGTACATTATGCAAGATAGAAGGTCATCATAAGAATGAGTGTCCATTATTTGTGCAATATAGAGGAGTAGGTATGCCAAACCTCTTATCATCAGGTGGACCATGGTGTGAGATATGTAGAACACATGGGCATGATCCCTATCATTTTCCCATGATGCAGAAGTATCAGATAGTACCAAAGAATACATTTTGTAATTTTTGCAAGTCAATCGGACATGAAGACAAGGACTACAGAACCTTGGAGATAATGAAGGACATGACATCATATGCTTACAGAGTGCAGACTGAATTAATGAAAACACAACCTGCGTAGAAAATGTAGTATAATAATACACAACAACAACAATATAATACCACACTACAAATTCAATCACAACCACAGTATAACAATGTGCAATAGTTTGGAGCACCACCATAGTATAGAAACATGCAGCAGTGTGCAACACCACCACAGTACAACAATACACATCCGCAGTATAATAAAGGACCACAATATAATACACCATGCAGAGATAATCAGGGTAATAGAGGAGGCTTCAGGGAAGGAGTTCGTGGAGGGAGAGGCTTTGGAGGAGGTATAGGACCTATAGTTTGTCACAACTGTCAGAAACCTTGACATTGTTGGTCACTATAATTGATTTTTTGATTTAAACAATCAAGTGCTACATAAATTGTCAACCCAAGGAAGTTTGTTATTTCAAAGGTAACCACACACTATATATGCTCAATTTCAAAAGTAACCTAGAGTTGTAGTAAAGGAAACTATATTAATCACACTTGCCTTGAATGAACTGAAGTTCTAACTTGAATTACAGAAAAGCAATCTACCTATTGTAGAGCTCAAAGTTAAAGAAATGATTAATTGAAGAATCCTGGATTACATTAAAATAACACAAGATACTGCAACAGAAAAGACCAACTATTATGTAACCAGAGAACATGCCCCTATTCCCAAAGCAGGAATCTTCAACACATGTTTCCGATCATCACACTTCATGAACTTATTGCTTAACTGAAATAATGCACACTGAAGGCTATCTAACTCCTAACAGAGAACAAGACCCTAATTCCTTCCCAAAGTAGGAACCTTCAGCACCAGTCTCTGATTAGCACACTTATGGAAATAATTGAAGGCTAACTAATTCTAATAGAGAACAGGACCCTATTTCCTTCCCAAAGAAGGAACCTTCAGCACCAGTCTCTGATTAGCACACTTATGGAAATAATTGAAGGCTAACTAATTCTAACAGAGAACAGGACCCTGTTTCCTTCCCAAAGCAGGAACCTTCAGCACCAGTCTCTGATTATCACACTTATGGAAATAATTGAAGGCTAACTAATTCTAACAGAGAACAAGACCCTATTTCCTTCCCAAAGCAGGAACCTTCAGCACCAGTCTCTGATTATTACACTTATGGAAATAATTGAAGGCTAACTAATTCTAACAGAGAACAGGACCCTATTTCCTTCCCAAAGCAGGAACCTTCAGCACCAGTCTCTGATTAGCAAGCTTTCATAAATTCATCACACAAGATTGATAACTAAAATGATTAACAGTTACTCAAGCATGAACTTCATGAAAACAATGTAACGTTCAGTAAAATAGAGTTCTTAACAAGACAGAGTTCAGTAGTGTTTCAGCAAAGCAGAATTCATTAGAGTAGTGTTTCAGCAAGACAGAAATCAATCAAGGCATAAACAGAGATCACACTAACACACTATAAAACTAACAGGTGAATCTTGTGAAGAAGGTGGGCCCTCCCTTCTCACAAGATTCCCTTGAAATGAGAAGGCTAGAGAGAAATGCTCAGAACAATCTTTTATTCATCTATCAATATATCATATTACAATCTCAAATGAAGTACGTCCCTCACTGTAAAACCTTCTTAGTACAAAAAAATCATCGTCTCTCGAATGATGATTTCCTCTTATTTAAAGAGGGAATCCCTTTGATGCAATTGATCAAAAATTATAGGTGTATATCTGAGTCCTATTCTTAGTCAGATCGACTTTCTAAACCGGAATAGGATATCCTAGTCTCCTGCAACAGAATGATATTACGAGTGCTGAGTGAGGTGTTGTTGTTACGGCTGGAGTAACAACTCTTTCTTGTTACTGCTATTGTATGTTGTTTCGGCATCGCAAATCGCGCACTGTTTCAGCCACAGGATTTGCATTTTGACTGTTTCAACACTTCTCAGGCAGCAGCGATGGTTAGTGCTTGGCTCATGGTGCAATTGTTGTAGTCAATCTGTGTGAGTTGTTGTTGACCGTGAACTGTGTAACTGCTTCCTCTGTGTTTCAGCATCGTTGACCATGGACTGTGTAGCATCTTTTGTGTTTCAGCATCGTCGACCATGGATTTTGTAACAGATTCCTCTGTGTTTCAGCATCTTTGACCATGGACTGTGTAATAGCTTCTGTGTTTCAGCATCGTCAACCATGGACTGTGTAACAGCTTCTGTGTTTTAGCATCATCGACCATGGATTGTGTAACAGCTTCTGTGTTTCAGCATCGTCGACCATGGACTATGTAACAGCTTCTGTGAGTTGTTGTTTCAGCAACAGGCCTCAAATGCTAATTTGTAGTTTGAACTGTTTCAGCACTTATACATTTCTAATCAATGGTTAAGTACGAGAGTGATGTAAAATTATATGCAAAACAGATTAAACGTATAGTAAAGAGAAGATACGTTGTATACCTTTGCAAAGATAGGATAAAGTGATAATATGAGTTTAAATGTGAGTGAACAAGAGTGTAATGGTGGAAAAAAGTATGGGAAAAAAGGTACATTGTGTGGTCCTAACATCCCCCCCAACTTAAAATGTTGCATTTCCTCAGGCAACTTCACTCTGAATCAAAGTCTGAATACCGACTCTGAGTGTGCAAGTTACTCAAGAAGTAGTTGTGGGAGGTATTGTTTGTTGGTGCTCTGAACCCTTGGACACGTTGTAACCTTTGCCAAGTTGTTGTCTATGTCTTCTTAGGAAACTTATAATGGATTTGATATCTCTCTATTGGAAACCATAGGATAGGAAAATAAAACTGGTACCCTATCCAGCTTTCAACACATTGTTGAACACACTGGATGTAGTTAGGTACCCTGGAGATTTCTATCTCGAGGTTAGTAGGGCTAAAAGGATTGTGTTCCTGTCTTTTCTCAGTGGATTGTTGCCAAAACAAGTTTTTTTCCTGGAGGGCAACAATCTCTATGGATCTGATGAAGTGTTGACAATCCTGAAGCACTGTTGATTGTAGTTGCTAAACGTGTTCAGTCATCCCTGGTTTCTTTAAAAACTGATAGTATTTTGTAACAAAAGTGGTTGCATTTTGTGGTTCTGGTCTTATCCAGAGAAGGCAGTTATCTTCATTGTGCTTGGCAGCCATGAATTAATCCTGCCATATAATCTGATTGTGGAGAAAGGAGGTGAATGCCCGAATCTGGATGTCCCTGACAAGAGGATTAAGGTTCAGCTGCATGTTCTCGAGGATGGCCTTGTTATGAAAATATGCCTCATAGAGGAGGTGTTGATCCCTAGCAGAGGCTTCTGCAAAGGTTTTGACAAAATTTGTTGGGTGTAGTACTGCATGGGGTCTACCTTCTGTGATTGATTTGATCTGAAACCATGTAAGTCGTTCCATAAGGAAGAAGGAGTAATTGCAGGATGGTTTCCTTGTAGCCAATAGCTTTTGTGCCAAGTCAAATACCAAGGCCAATCTGCCTTTCAACTCTTTTTTCTATTTCTTAAGGGCACGAGCTTCCTAGTGTGTCTGCTCTAAAGCTTCCCAATTTGAGTAGGTATGATTATCCAGATTTGTCTGTGCTCTTGCAGGCTTTTGGCCTGTGTAGCAGCATACTCTTTCTTCCATTTCTATATTACTTCATGCTCATCCCATGGCTGAGTTTGTGTTTTAGCGTTGCAAGTAGTGGGGTGAGGTAAGGTCTGAGTAGATTGTTCCACAAAAGTGTGGATATTGATCTGGCTGGGAGGGGAAGATTCCTCAATAGGCACTATTTGTAAAACTTTATTAACAAAAGCAGGGGTTTCAAATTTGAAATTTGTTGCAGGGCAAGGCTCAGTATTAATCTTGGGAGGTCCTGTTGGTTCTTGTGTTTCAACTGTAGTTGGTTCTTGTGTGACAGCTATAGCTGGTTCTTGTGTAACAACAGGGTCTTCTTCCTTGATTGCAAAAGTTGAAGGAGTAGGGGGAGCTCCTGGAATTGGGATTTTAATTACTTTGTAGCCTGCTTGATAGTAAATATCCCCACATTGGCAGCACATATATTCTCTATACAGATTCTCTGTTGTAGTTCCTTCTAACAAGGTCACTGTGCGAGCTAGGGTGTACAAATTAAGTTCCTTTTCATAGGCTTCCTTTTCCATGGATAGCTCTTGCTTGTAGGCTTCTAGTTCAGACTTTAGGAACTCATTTTCTTGTAAAACAAAGGCCATTGTTGGTTCTGGTTGAGGAGTGACTGGTTCTTGTGTAGCAGTTACAGCCTCACTAGCTGGTTCTTGTGGCGCAGCTATAGGATCAGCAGTTGCTTCTTGTGTTTCAGCTTGTTGATGTAAGGAAAGTAGTGTTGTGGCACCCTGGACCTCTGATTCCTGTATCTCAATGTCAATATCATCAGCTGGTTCTTGTGTTTCAGTTGTAGTTGGTTCTTGTATGGCAGCTATGGTTGGTTCTTGTGTTTCAGCCACTAAATGAGTAGCTGGTTCTTGTGTTTCAGCTACTGAATGGGTAGTTGGTTCTTATGTTTCATCTACAGAATGGGTAGCTGGTTCTTGTGTTTCAGCTACTGAATGGGTAGCTAGTTTTTGTGTTTCATCTACTGAATCGGTAGTTGGTTCTTGTGTTTCAGCTACTTGATTTGAAACAGATGATGTCGCAACACCCTGGGCATCTGGTTCTTGTGTTTCAGTGCCCGTGGGTGGAATAGGCAAAGATTCTGGAATTTGGGAGGTTGGAGGTGTACAGGGTATTAGTCGGATGGGTTGGGGGTCTATGGAAGTGGTAGCAGTGGTTTCCCTTGTTGAGGCCCTTGTTCGTTTTCTTTGTAAAAAGGGAGGAAAGAAAGGAATTTTCTTTCATTTTCGCGAGGGTTTTTCCTCAATGATGGGGCAGGGAGAATTGTCTGGCTCAAAATCATCGCTAAGAATATGAAGGGTAGGAGTGGATGATTCTGGTAAGGTGTGGGGAGTGCTTGGTATGGTAGGGGGGTTGATTGGACTGATTTGTTCTGTAGGCGGACTATTAGGTATTTCTTGAGAGTCTGGAGGGTTTTTTGGTTGTTGTTCCTGAAGATTTTCAGGAATTTCAGCGGCTTCTTGGGGATCTATAGGTGGGTTGTTTAGTGGAAGGTTTTTTTGGGCAAAACTCTTTTGGATAAGCAATTGGACAAGATGGTGATGGGTGAGTGAAAGGGAAAGGTCTTTAGCCTTTTTACAGTAGTGTGACATATTTTTGAGACAGCCGAGCAGATAATAAGGAATGTTCACCAATCTATTATGTCGTAAATGAGACAACAGAAGAAAATCGTGCTGGTAAACTACCTGGTATCGGCCTTCGCAGGTAAGGTAGTGTTTGACAAATTTTGCAACTTCCGGCCATGGGTACGGAAACGAGCTAAGTTGAACACCCCGACCTTTAAATTCAATTTGTTCCTCTGGGGAGAGGAAGTCCCACTGGGCATTCAGGATGATATGTTTGTGGCTAAACAGGCGAGTTCCATTGGAAGGGAGACCTGAAACCTACACTATATCCTCTTCTGTAACTGAGATTTGAACCCCTTGAACAATGGAATGATCTCCCTGGAGATTTTGAGCAAATTGCAGAACCTGTTGTTGATCAAACCCTTGGAGTCTCTGAAAATAACTGAGCCATCCTGCCTGCAAAAAAATTTGATAGGCTACTGGATAGTGTTCTATCAGGGCTGTCGTGGAGGGTTCGTACCATATAACAGAGCCTCCCATAGATACCAGCTCGGTAAAATACATCGTCAAAGAGTTGAGTAACAGCTTCTGTGCAGAGTAAGTTTTTCGAGTGAAGGCATGCGAATGGTGGTGAGATGAACGAAAGGATGGTGAAATAGGAATGGCGGTGGTGAATTCATGTGAAATGATGGTATAAAAAGTTTGATATGTCCTCCCCTCCCATCAAGTGTGGCTAATAATGATTGCACTCGAGTGGTCATAATGATTTGGAATCTTCTCATTAACTATAGCTTAACTGTATTACATAAAATTTACATACCTCGCCTTACCTTCTGATTCGTGCTGCAAACAAAATATAATGCCTGTCCATGATAGTTCTACAGTAGTCGTGGAGGAGACTTTTGATTTGTTAGATGAATTGTATCAAGGATTTGTTGATTGGAAGGACGAAATGTAGTATGAGAGCACAAAAGCTTGCTGGCAGATAATGTTGAAAAGTTGGTGTTTCAACAACAGAAAAGAAGGGGCGAAACAATTGTTGGACGATATTGTTTCGTCAATGGAAACTGTGAAGAATTGTCGGACTGTAGAAAAAAGTTGTTGTCAATGGTGTTTCAGCAACTGAAAAGAAAGGGGCGAAACAATTGTTGGATAGTGTTGTTTCGTCGATGAGGAAATGTGAAGAACTGTTGAACAATGGTGTTTCAGCAATGGAAGAAAATGGGGGAAAGTTTGCTATCAATGGTGTTTCAGCAATAGGGAGAATGGTAAAAGGTTGTTGATAGTGGTGTTTCAGCAACAGAAGAGAAGGGGCGAAACAATTGTTGGACGGTGTTGTTTCGTCGATGAGGAAATGTGAATAATTTTCGGACTGTAGTGTTTTGGCAATAGGGAGAAGGCGAAAAGTTGTTGTGAATGGTATTTCAGCAATGGGGAAAATGGTTAAAGGTTGTTGAACAGTGATAAGGGGAAAAGGTGTGGGGTCACTGACAGTGGTGTTTCAGCAATGGGGAAATTCAACAAGTGTTGAATAGTGGTGTTTCAGCAATGGGAAAGATTGTCTCTTTTTGAAGTAGGATCGTCCTTTCCTAGTGGTCTGTGCTTTGATCGGGAATCGATTGTAACATGGTATCTCTTGACAGGGATTATTAGTAAATAAAATCTAGTCTAATACTAAAGAAATTAACTTAAAAAGAATTAATTGCAATGAGGGGTATAAGCCCCCTCTAAAAAGAGGTAATGGGAGTCTGCCACACATGTGGCCTTAAAATCTTCTTTGGAAATAGGGCGCTGGTACAGACGGAGACGATGACCATTTACAAGTAACGATGTTTTGGAGTCATCGATTGTGAGGAGCCTTACTATTCCATTGGGGAAAACAATGTCTACTTTGTAAGGTCCAAGCCATATTGTATGCAGTTTCCCTTGAAATTCTTTGAACCGAGAGTCATACAGTATGTCCCAATTACCTTTTTGGAACTGCTTATTCTTGATAGTTTTGTCATGCCATTTTGATCTTTGTTGTTGAATTATAGTTGTCTAATGAATGGCATCTAGTATTTTCTCATCCAATTCATTAAGCTGTTGCATCCTGGCTATATGTGCATCGGTCAAATCAAGGTTGACAGCTAAAGCAGTCCTTAAGGTTTTTATTTCAAATTCCATAGGAAAGACAACACTCTTTCCATAGACTAATTTATAGGGAGAAAATCATGTAGTATTTCTCCAGGTAGTTCGGTAGGCCCATAATGCTTCAGGGAACCTGTAGGACCAATCCTTTATGTTTTCCTTCATTGTTTTTGTGAGAATGGATTCTATTACTTTTTTTGTGCTTTCCACCTGTCCATTGGCTTGGGGGTGGTATGCTGTAGTCATTCTATCCTGAATATGATATTTTTGAAGGGTGGCTTTGAAACCATGAGAAGTGAAAGGAGGTCCTCCATCTGTAACTAATTCTCTTGGAACTCCAAATCTGATGAAGATGTCTTTAAATGAGAAATTTATAATTGCTTCTTCAATTGCTCTGTGGAGTGCTTTGGCTTCCACCCATTTAATCACGTATTCTGTGCAGACCACTATGTAAACTTTTTTATTGGATGGGGGGTTAATGGGTCCTATAAAGTCTAAGGCCCATCTTTCAAATGGTTCAAGTACTATCTGGGGGTTTAATGGAATTCCATCTCTATGATTAGGTTGGCCTACTCTTTGGCAACTATCACAGGCCTGGACATCTTTCTTTGAATCTTTGAAGAGTGAGGGCCAATAGTACCCCATCCTGAGAATTTTATGTGTTGTTCTCTTATCAGCAAAATGCCCTCCACAAGGGCCATCATGACAAGATTTTAGTAGATCATAAACCTCATCTTCTCTAATGTACCTTCAGATTTCTTGATCAAGTCCTGTATGGAAAATACACCCACTTATCCAACTATACCGAGAACTTTGATGAATGATTCTTCTTTTCTCTCGGTGGGATAGGTGTGGTGGTAACTTCCCTGCAACCAAGTAGTTAGCAATGTCTGCATACCAAGGTGAGTGAGAAGAAACTGCAAATAGATATTCATCGAGAAAGGAATAATCTACTGGGGTATCATCATTAGGTGTCAACCAAGAAAGGAAATCAACAACTACATTTTCTTTTCCTGGTCTATCTACAATTGTAATATCAAATTCTTGCAATAATAGTAACCATTTGGTGACTCTAGCATTTGTGATAGGTTTGTTCATTAAGTATTTGACAGCTGAGTGATCAGTATGGACAAAAGTAGAATAGCCAGTAATGTAATGTCTAAATTTATTAATGGCATAGATAACTGCTAAGAATTCATTTTCGGTGACTGTATAATTGAGTTCAGCAGGAGTCATATTCTTGCTGATGAAATAGATAGCATAAGGGAGATGATTTTCTTCTTGTCCCAAGATAGCTCCCATCGCAGTATCTGAAGCATCGGAGGATATATGAAAGGGAAGTGTCCAATCAGGTCCTCTAAGAATAGGAGTTGTAGATAACTGATGTTTAAGTGTATTAAATTCTTCCTGGAAAGAATTAGTCCATTTGAATTCATCATTTTTCATCAGTAACACAAACAGGGAAGAAGCTATTTTGGAAAAAAAATTGATAAATCTTCTGTAGTATCCAGCATGTCCTAGAAAACTTCTTACCTCTGTTTGGGTTTTGGGAGTAGGAAGATCCTTAATGACTTGTATCTTGGATGGGTCTACCTGAATTCCCTGAGATGAGATAAAATGTCCAAGCACTATTCCTTCACTCATCATCATATGACATTTTTCTGTGCTTAAGGAGAGTTTGGCTTGTATGCATCGTTTGAGCACTTTCTCAAGGTTTTGTAGTGCTTCCTGAAAAGAAACACCATAAGGAGTAAAGTCATCCATAAAGATTTCCATAGAGTCATTAAGCATATCAGAAAAGATTCCTAAAACTACTCTTTGGAAGGTTGTTGGTGCATTACATAGTCCAAATGGGAGAACTCTATAAGAAAAGGTTCCCCAAGGGCTAGTAAAAGTGGTTTTATCTTGATCTTGAGGTGCAATTTTGATCTGGTTATACCCACTGAAACCATCTAAAAATGA